>JAATLQ010038287.1:54740-89323 GCA_013421005.1 Heliconius erato x Heliconius himera
CCTAATAGTTTTTTTCTGTGACACAAATACAAAAAGTTGTCAATTTTTGAAAAATAATTTTGGAATTTTCCTTTATACGTGCCGTAAGTTTTAACTTCTTAACAAATTTCGTAATTGTGTATCAACGGGATGCATAAACCCTCATAGTTTATCGTCATTTGATTGCGATGATTTAGAAGACAGATTTTTTTGTGCTCTAAGGGAATATAGACTTGAACATTGAGGTATCTAACCTTTAAGCGATCTTGTACAAAATACTCTTGACAGACAGACAAACAACAAAGTTATCTTAAAAGGATTTTGAGGTGTTTTTGTACCCTCAAATATCCTTGGCACATACATACATGCAACATACAGGTGCAATAGTGCAATGCCGTTACGTGTCGCTTGTAAGTTATGAAATAATGCTGCGGGATATTTTTATTAACAGTGTCAGAGCATTTTTTTCTTGAGAGATTTTTTTTTAGTTTGCTCCCATAAGTTATTTTTTTATACGTTTTTTAAAAAATATTAATAACATAAACGAACGAACGGGCTGAAGAACCTATTCAAAACATTTCTTTGAATATTAAATCATTTTTTATCACTGTGTTAAATAATTACGAATTAAGCTAGACTGTAACGAAGGTAATTTTCGCCATCTATTGAACTTATAAATGAACTGTAACCATTCGAACATTGTTAGAAAAATACTACTATGTTTATGTTAAATTTATTATAAGTATAGATTACACTTACACGACGAAATTAACGTTTAGCAAATAATAACTCAACAATATGTTTTATGCATTATCAACATTCATTATCATATGTAGTCAATAGATATCATTGCGTATGTTTCTTTTCTTTTCAAATATAAATATCTTTAAAACTTTAAGTACATTATTTTTTGATAGAGTGTAGCAGTAACCTTTCCAAACTATATTTTTTTTATGCAAAGTGCCATCTATTTAGATGCGCCGTTTATTTAAATGCGCCATCTATTTAGGTTTAAAATTAAGGACAGTTTAAAAATGCTGTTTTTATGTTAAATTTCACCTAACATAAAATTATATTAACCGAAAACGATGTTGTTAAAGTATTCAAATTATTGATATTCCTCCCGTCGTAATTAGTGTTTAACTCCACAGAACGTTTTTTGCGTTATCAAGATTCATTAGTACCTACTATTAGTCAATAGACAGCGTTCTTGTATCGATTTTTTAATATCTCAAATATAAACTTCTTGAAAACTTAAATACTTATATCTTTAGTATTAAAATGATTAATATTTCTCCCGTCGTAACTAGTGTTTAACTCCACAGAACGTTTTTTGCGTTATCAAGATTCGTTAGTACCTACTATTAGTCAATTTCGTTACTTGTGTCGTTTTTTACTATCTCAAATATTAACGTCTTGAAAACTTAAATACTTATATCTTTTGATAGAGTGAAGCGATTACAATGAAATAAACACTAAAACCTACCTTGATTTATTTGTAATTTTTATGTATAAAAGTTGCTTAAATTTATTGTGTACTTTTTACGTGATACGTATTCACATAAACAGACAAATAGACAAAAATTCCAAAAATGTTGGAAATTGATTCTGTTAGTTATCCTTTAACACCCTGGCTAATTTTTTCTTAAATATTTTCAATGTACAGAAACGACTTTTCTACAGATTTATTATAAGTATAGATTTAACCGAACTTTATTAATTTAAAATATCCACCAACAAAATATAAACATTATATGAAAAAACACGCAAGTTACATAAAAAATATATTGCACTGTTATTCCAAATTCCATTAATCATAAATTTTATTGAAAAAATAGAATAGGAAAAAATAGAATAGCAAAACTGCTCAAGCAAAGCTATTTCCTTTACGGATTTTTAATGCATGTTAAAAATTTCATTTCCATTATATTTCATAAATTTCATTATAGATCTTAAAAATTTCATAATATAATAATAATCTGTGTAATTTTACAATACATAAAGCTCATACGTGCGGGAAGCGTAATCGGATTTGTGCGTTCAATCCTATTAAACCCGTAAGCGAGGTTCAGCTGCCTTGAAGCTTTTCTAAGTATTTTGATACAAAAATGTTACAAATAAAATGCTTATTCTTAAGTAGAAACATGCTGTGTTTTTGTTGTACCGTCGCCATTTGAATAAATAATTTAAAAATAAAATCAGCATTACACTATCCCGCACACAGCAGGCTAAGCAGAGTAAGGCCTAGTGTTAAGGCACTCTGTTCTCCATTTTCCGCCTTGAAAATATGAATTTAAATAAACAATTTATTTCTTCGAGTTTGGATCTAACCCACAACCCATCGCGTTTACAGTCACATATATACTTGTGCCACTACACCATGATTGGCTTCAAATAAATTTATTTAAAAATAAAAAAAATAAAAGAAACAAAATTTAATAAACAAAAAAGTCTTATGGCCTTTAAAAGTATTCTGAAGAACCAATAAAGTTTATTGCTTGACGGACGAGAGAGATATTGAGTGCAGAGCAAATATACTACCGTATAGTCGTTTGAGATGACTTCGAAAAGTCATAAATAAACGTTAATATTGGAAAGAGAATTATATCCATACATAAATTATAAACAATATATATGTATTGTTTTTAGGGCTCCGTACTTTAAGTAAAAAAGGAACCCTTTTAAGATCACTTTGTTGTTCGTCTGTCTGTCTGTCGAGTGTTTTTATCTCAGGAACGCTTGGAGATATCGAGTCTAAACTCAAACAATATTCTTTATTCAGATTTACGGCTCCATGATAATCTTAAAAAAACGTTTTTCTACATTTACTTAAAAAAAAGATAAATGAAAGATTAATAAGAAAGAAAAAAAGCAAAATACGCGCATGTCGACACTATACAGGAAATCAAAATTAATAGGATACTTCCGGTTGACTTAGAATTATGAAATTTGGCAGGTAGTTCTAGTTCAAGAAAAAATCTTAAAACTATATTTGTGGTAAAATCCTAAAAAATAAGAAGAAAGGCAAAATTTGGTATTAAAGCCGCTGGTTCAAGTGAGATATCAGATGAAAAGGCTTTCGCTACACTCAGCTTGAATTTCAGAAAAACCTCGAGACCTCCAATTTTAGTGCGGAATCCTCGGTGGGCGAACCCGACTCGCGCTTGTCCGGTTTTTTTCAGCTTCACGCTGTATACCAGTACACCATATATAGCAGGGTAGGCAGAGGGAACCAGAGGGAACCTTAGCAGAGGTGTTAAGACTCTTTCCACCAAATTCTGGTGGCTTTTCGTGTTGGGTAAGGGAACTAAATGCCCCGCTTCGCTTCGACATCAGAGCGAAGAAATTAAAAAATCTAAGATTTCCTTGAGTAGGAATTGAACTCACAAACTGTGACATCCTTCTGCCCCTGCGCCATCATAATGTATTATTAAAAAAAACTGAAATAAAAAGGAAGCAAAAAAGTACATGAGAAATTCATAGAACGTACAGCTTAGCTCTGCGTTTAAAATTCTTTTAGTAATATATTCTTCACCTTTTATGAAATTGAACAGATTCCTCCGTATCGTGTTTAATGAGTGCACCTTTTACCGTGTTCGCTTAATAAATTGGTATAAATTTATAATTACGCAAGAAGCCAGTCGTGGCGCAGGGGCACAAAGTATGAGTTTAAGCGCTCTGATTGTGGGTTCGATACCCACTCGAGGTAATTAAATATTTATTTTCATTTCTTCGCTCGGATGCCGAGACAAAGAAAGCAAAGGCGTTGAGTTCCGTCACTCAACACACAATGCAGTTCCAATGGGAACAGAGCGTCCTAGCTCTAGGTTCCGTCTAATACAGCGTGAAGCTGATTTTTGTTTTATAATTACATCCTATTTTAAGTGAATATTTAAAATTAAGCTTCACGCTGTTTTTTACAGGTTCACGCTTTATCCCGCACACAGCACTGAGATTAATAATTAAAATTCAACCATTTTTTCAATTAGTGCTGCACAGCCATTAAGGTCTCCCATTTCCAAGTCCCATCTTACTTTAGAAACTAACGCTAAGCTACTAACTTTAAGTGGTTCCGAGTCGGGACTCGAGGGGCTAATAAATAATCATAGATCTAAGGAACTTTCTTAAGCACAAAGTAATCTAATAGTGTCTTCTGACGCGTTCAAATTTCAATGATACAGCATCACTTTTATGTAATCTATTATTAGGCCCGTATAAAGACAATATTTATCAGTCTATAAAGCTTTGTTATAATGAGGCCGGGTCGTGGCATGGACACGAGTGTGTGACTGCGACAGGTTGTGGGTTCTATTTCCACTCGAGGAAATGAAATGTTTCATATTTTCATTCATCACTCCGGTGCCGAGGCAAGGCGCGGCGTTGAGCTCCGCCATTTGACACGCAACGTCTCCTATAAGTATATTAACACTATTATCCCTCTGCCTATGCAACGTGAAGCTGAAAAAAAAGTATATTAAAAGTAAAAGCGCGTATGTGTAATAGGTAAAATATTCAACTCATAAATATTATATTAACGAAATAAAAATGTATTGTTTACATTGTCCTTTAAAAACACCCACAGTGGGTATCACTTACACTAATGATTAAGATCTATATTACACGGTAAAATATCCACCCGCGAAGATGCCGTTGAGGTGCAGTTGTAGGACCCTTTCGCACGCACTAATAAAAAGTGGATACTTTTTATTAGTGCGTGCGAAAAATTGGAGTGAAATGGATATTTCATAAAAGAAATATTCTTGTTCGATAAGAGAAAGCATTGGGTACATATAATAAAAAGTGTCTAAGAGGGAGAAAGAGTGAGAAACAGTCGCTATTTATAAATGTATATAATCCGTTAAAATATCCCATTCACGCATGTAGTTAGGCAAGCGGAAGGAACCTAGCAACCTAATGTTAAGACACTAGATACCTATTAGAACGCTTCAGCTTATCATTTGCCGAAGTCTAAAGGCATTGAGTGTTGAGTGCCGGAACTCAAAACTGCACTTTGCCTAGTTACCATTTTGAGAAAATGAGAATTTTAAATATTTCATTTTCTCGAGAGAAATCGAACCCACAACCTATCACATTTACAGTCGCACGCTTGTGCTCCTGCACCATGATTATCCTAGATCCATCCTGATATATAGTTCATTGAGCTTACACAAAAAATAATCTTAAAAACCTATATACAGGGTGGAAGAGGCAGCGCTCCATTTACGGAAACAGCATATATGGTAAAATATTTCAAACCTATACCTAAAGAAATTATTCAAGATGCCTCAACAGTTTGGACGTAGGATTTTTTTTTCATTTCACGATTTTTATCCATACCTGTACTTCGTGTGACGCGATTACGTATAGATCCCAATAACATAAACACTTACTACTACAAAAATACTACTAAAGGTTAAACAACTTTGAACTTTATCGCCAATACCTACGACTCGATTTCGGAATGAGCCGTGTGCGGCGGTGTTCCTTTGATTGGTTTATGTGTGCGTGCGTCGTCCTTACAAATGGCGTTTTATTTTAAAATGTCAATTTTGCTATTTATTTTGTTTGAAAAAAAAACTTTTTCATTTTTGGGAATTTATTTTTTTCTGAATTATATTAGGCTTTTATACAGTAGTTAAAACTGTGGTTTCATTTAATGTGGTGCTGACACTTTCACCCTGTATATATTAGGCAGTCCAAAAGTATAAAAGTTATATTACTAGAAAAAAGAAAACAAACCTTGACTCGGGCCTTGAGAGTGAGCGTGCGGTTGTCAGCCAGCCATATACGACAGAACACGGGATCTGCGCCGCGCGTTTTGGTCGCGGCTATGATACGCACCGCGGCCACCGTCCGCCTCTCCACGTACGCAGAATACACGTAGAAGCGAAACCTGGAGAAAATATTATGATATAAGGACCGACAGACCGACAGACTACCTAGTAAAATAAAATTTCCGACTTAGATTACTTAGAATTAAAATACAAAACCAAAACTCTACGTTTAGAATATTATTTATATATTTTTAAGCTTTACGCTGTATTCCGCACGTAGCAAGGTAAGCAGAAGGAAATGGAGAACCTAATGTTAAGATACTCCGTTTCCATTAAAACGTTTTTTCGCCGAATTCTTTAGGCATTGCATTTTGCCTAGTTAGCAGAGTAAAATATAATATATATATATATACTAGCGGACCCGGACGCGGCTTCGCCCGCTTAAACTTTACGAATGCTTATAGATATATTTAGGAAATTGTTTTTGAAAATATCCAACTAATTTAAATGAAAAAAATATAAGTAAACGTAACCATAGTAAAATATTAATAAAAAAACTAAACAAAACCAACTACATTTTTAATAATTTTGTCTCTGTCTGTCTTTCTATTTCCCCGAGCTAATATCCAGAATAACTGAACTAATTTTTATTAGACTTTCAGTGATCGATTTTACTGATTTAACCGGGAAAAATCTTTTTACTCGTTTTCCTTGCGCGCGTACATAGATACTATATGAAATAACTAAAGTCCTTTCTACATTAAATATGATAAGTTTTGCGAGCAATATCAAATAAAATCCCAAAAAACTAAAACCACAATTTATTAAGTGTATAACAACGGTATAGATAACCATCCAATCAAAATGAAATAACCAACAATTTTCTCCTTAATACATAAAAATTAACAAAGTTCGAAAATGTATGAAAATTTACAAAACCGTCAAAGTCATCTGCCCGTTCGCGTCGGTCATACTATGCCGATCGTAGGCTAGGTCATTTCGAATCAGTGACATCTCCTTAATTATTTATTAGAATGTTATACAGTGAACTATAATTTCAATCTAGATGAAATGCTAAAAGTGAAGTGACGAGAAAATACATACAACAAAAACCCGATAAATATAAAGTAAATTATTTAAAATGGTTACTTGTTGTTATTGTGTTACTTTGCTCAAGCTTCAGAGATAAACATGGTATGTGTATCGCGGACTTTTTTAAACATTATTTAAAGGACAATATTTTTGTGAAACATTATTTTTATGTATCTCATAAAGTTGAGTCGGCGCACGCCATGTATGCGTTAAGCAAGCTCATTTTGGGTGACGGTTGCTTATAACAACAAATAAACTTTGCAAACCGTTGCTTAGCAACGGTCGGTTGTTATTAACATGGCGGAATAAATTGCCTGTCAAATTAAAAAATATTTTAATATATTAGTATATATCGACAATATTACAAATATGAAAAAAAAAGTAACCTATGTTCATCCGAAGACCCTCAAGTATCTCTGTATGAGTATTTTATTACAATTGAATTAGCGGTTTGGCTCTGATTGTGGCACAGACAGACAGACAGACAGAGTTACTTTCGAATTTATAATATAGGTATGGATATATATATATATATATATATATATATATATATATATATATATATATATATATATATATATATATATATATATATATATATTTCTTGACTGGGAATCGAATCCACAACAGTCTCACATTTGTGCCCCTGCGGCTCGAGTGGCCTCATTTTCATTTTCAATTTACAATTAAAAAAATGGACGACATACATACGTAAGTTGTAAGAATATCTAAATTAAAAACAAAAAGTGACAAAAACATAAGAAAAAAAACAAATTGACTTAATATATATAGGGTGCTAACAATACATGTAGAGCCGTACAAATTAGTTTTCATTATACAGGTAGTTTGCATACTACGCTAACGGATATAGTGTTTCTCTAGAGTATGAACCATAGACTAGAAATCATATAGAAGGAATATTAATGTTAATGAAATAAATAATAATTGAGGACAGTCGTGGAGCAGAGGCACAAGTATGTAAACGCTGTAAACGCTGGTTGTGGGTTCGATCTCCACCCGAAGAAATGAAATATTTATTAAAATTATATTTTCATTTCTTTGCTCTGGTTTCGAGACAAAGCGCGGCGTCGAGTTCCGCCACTCATTTTATATATTCAATGCTTTCAGAATTTGGCGATAAACGGGGAACAGAGTGTCTTAACACTAGGTTTACCTCTGCCTACCCTACTGTGTGCGGGATACAGCACATGAAGCTAAAAAAAAATATTATAATAACTATTAAAATTCCTAAATTATAATTAAGTTTCAGTACTTCCTTACTAAAACTTAATAAATTAGAGTTAATACGTAGTCTATTTTAAAAATAATTGCTTAAAAAGGTAAAAAAAGTAAAAACAAAATTACAGCATAAAATTTAGTATAAAATTTCTAAAATCGCATACAGCTTTGGGTAAAGCTCCACGGGCGCTACAAAAGGAAGTAGAGAAGTACCCATTCAGCTACGAGCATCGGGAAATGGCTTTCTAGCTTCCGAAAATACGTTCCTATGAAACAACCTAGGAAATGAACACATTACTTTATGTGCTTATACTCGTATGTATATGTTATGATCAATGTTGTGCAGTTAATATTTCATTTTCTTTATTAATAAAAACCATTTTCAGCTTCACGCTGTATCCCGCACACAGCAGGGTAGGTAGACGGAACCTAGTGTTAAGACACTCCGTTCCCCACTTTCTGCTAAATTCTGGAGGCATTGGGTGTTGAATGGCAGAACTCAACGCCGCGTTTAGCCTCGACACCAGAGCGAAGAAATGGAAATATAAATTTAAGTAATATTTACTTAAATTAATCTCCATTTAATCTCCTCGAGTGAGCATCGAACCCACAACCAATCGGTTTTACGGTCACACTTCGTGCCGCTGCGCCACGACTGGCCCCATTCTATTTTCCATCAAACCATTTTCGAATCACCGTTTTCTATATGACTACTTATATTATTAACCTATTAAATTTTTTGTATTAGATTCACGCTCACAACAGGGTAGACAAAGAGAACATAGTGTTAAAAACTCCGTTCCCCATTTTGCCATTTTGGAGGCATTGAGTATTGAGTTGCGGAACGCAACGCCGCGATTTGCCTCGACACTAGAGCGAAGAAATGAAAATATAAAATAATTCATTTCCTCGAGTGGAAACTGAACCCATGACCCTCTTGTACCCCTGCGTGAACTATAATAATAATAATTGATCTGTAACTATAATTTATCTTTTATAAGAAAAAAGAAATATCACTGAAAACAGTACTTATTAAAATTACCACAAAAAAAATAGCAGAGCATCTAGAGTGTATATTTATAAAAAATACTTTTTATATATTTTTCTACATTTTTTAGTTTTTCTATTATATTGTTGAACAAGTAGTGAGAACAGATATGTATTTTAAATTTTAATTTTAGAGGGAACCTGAGAACGCACCACTTTATTCCTATTAACACACCTCCATTCCCTACTGACCCCATCGATTTCTGGAGGCAATTCGTGAGTGGCGGTACTCAACCCCGCGCTATTCCTCATTACCAGAACGAGCAGATGAAAATATTATTCACCGAATAGGAAGCAAAACCAAAACCCATCGCGTTTACAGTCGCACGCTTGTGTCCCAGCGCCATGACTGACCTCAATAAATTAATTAATACACAGATAAATATATGTTATTATAGATAAAATTAGAGTACAGTCTCTATCTCTTTTTCTCTCTACACATATCAAACATATTTTTTATTAATTTTATGAATTAATAAACTCCGTTGTAGATCTTTACTTTCGTACTCCGAATTTTAGGTAGAGTCTAACGCCATTTTTACAACACAATATTATTTATACAAGCGGTTACTAGGTCGCGAGGTAACATTCGAATATATCGCTTTAGCGAATCAAATAAATTGCTCTGGTCGCTTAATTTTAGAAAAAAAAACTATTTTATTGAGTTTTTAGTAGAGACAGTCTCTACATATATATAAAATGCTCATGTTTTTCACTAATTTCCACTTGTACTTAGTTTTTAACAGACTTCTGTAAGAAAAGGAGGTTATCAATTCGACCTTATTTTTTTTTATATTTCTTACCTTAGAACTTTTGTATAGGTGAACCGATTTTGATGATTTTTTTTACTTATTTAGAATAAGTAAAAAAATAAGTATTTTTCTTTCCTAAGTGTGGAATAACACTTTAAAAATGTTTAAAAAGATTTTTTTTATTTGAATGCTAGTGTTTCCCGTGTGGTCCCACTTCTTTGGTCCATTTCTAACAAAGAACGGAACGGAGTATCTTACCACTAGTTTCTCTCTGCCTACTCTGCTGTGTGCAGAATACAGCGGAAGCTGATTTTTTACTTATTTTTAACTACAACATAATGTATGAGTGAGACAGATGTGATAAGTTAATTCATATAAGCCAACATAAGCAATCTACAATATCTCATATAAATTACCCCGTTTAACCCTTTCCAATTATATATTAAAAAGGTTTATTCACTTCATTTTAGCAAAATATCGTAAATATTAGAATAGAAATTACAGTGAAAGCTTATATTTATATACATCTTGTACATTTGCCTAACATAACTTAATTAAACTAGGAGTTGTTGGCCTGAGTCCAATATAATTTGATATAATATTCTTTTTTATTCATGTTATATTAAATTAACATTGAATATTCGCTAAAAAGGCAAAGCGTGGCGTTGAGAGCCACTCGACGCACAATGCCACGAAAAATCGGCGGAAAGGAGGGAGAGAAGTATCTTAACACTAGGTTCCAACTGCATACCGATCGAAAACTTAAAAATTTTAATTTTCAAAATGACAGTAGATACTTTCAGCCTACCCTGCTATGTGAAAAAAAGGAATGAAGTAAAAGAAAATAAGTGAAGATGTAAAAGAAAAAAAGCAAAAAAAAAGTTTTCTGTAAGTGATACTCGTATAACATTGTTTGACAGAACACTTCACGAACAACGCAAGTTTTAATAATAATACAAGAGAAAAATGTTAGCAATAATATACATTCTAGTTTGTATTAAGTATGCAAAGTTTTTTGTCTTCACCATTTTAAATGAAAGCACAGTTTTAGCTTCTCTATAAAAACCTAAAACAATTAAATCAAAAGAGATTTTACCAAAAATAAAATTGCTTTCATTTTTCAAACAAAATAATTAATAAAATTATCGATGTAAAATATTGAGGCCGGTCGTGGCGCAAAAGCACAGTGTGACTGTAAAATCGACTGGTTGTGGGTTTGACCCCACGCGAGGAGATGAAATATTTATTTACATTTATATTTTCATTTCGGGTGTCGAGGCAATGCACGGTGTTGAGTTCCGCCACTCAACACGCAATGCTTCCAGAACTTGGCGGAAAGTGGGGAACGGAGTGTCTTAACACTAGGTTCCCTCTGCCTACCCTTGTGTGTACGGAATACAGCGTAAAGCTGATTTGATTTATTTAATTTTGATTTTAATAATAATAATTTATTTATATTTTACTATTTAATGAAACCAGTACAACAAACAATACTATGTCATTTGATTACCGTACAGATACGAATGTAATTTCACTAAGTATTTCCTCTACATGTTATCATACAAAGCTACGAACATAAAGTTATCAATATATCACCAGCGGCACAGAAATTACTGGAAACACGCACGCGGGTACTTTGTGGAATAATTAACTACACTTTGTCGATACTGTGTCCTTAATATGGAATCTGACATTCCACTACCAGTATACACGAAATATAATTTTAATTACGAGGCCGTTGTGGCGCAGGTGTACAAGAGTGTGACGCAACGGTTGTGAGTTCGATCCTCACTCGAGGGAATGAATTATTATTTCTTAATATTTTCATTTCTTCCCTCTGGCACCAAGACAAAAGCCTTACTTGCAATGCCTCGAAAAATTCAGAACAAAGTGGAGAACAGAATGTCTTAGCAATTTTTTTTGACATTTTTAAAGTGTTATTCCACACTTAGGAAAGAAAAATACTTTATACGTTTTCTAAATAAGCATATGTCTTAGCAATATATTCCCCCTGCCTACTCTGATGTGTGCGGGATACAGCGTGAAGTTGATTTAATTTAAATATAACTTAAGAGAACCATACTAAAAACATACATTCTAGATTCTTTTTAATTTTAGAAATGAAGCCCTTCAATTAGATATCCATGAGTAGATTTTGAAATAAAATATAATCCGCCATTTTTAATTGTAATTGTTGCAGCGGCCATTTTAGATGAAAAACAATAATTAATATATTTAATTTCATTGTCCTCAGAACTGAAGTCGCTATCCAAATTTTACCGAAATCTAGCAAAGTTGGTCAAATTCAGCTTGCAGGATTTCATATACATATATGCTATCACGGCAAGTGATATTTTAATTCTAATATTGAATACTTTGTAAATAATTTTGGGTGGGTTTCTGGCAGTTTTGGAACAAATAAATAAATCAAATTCCTTCTTAATTTGGTACATACCAGTTCAATTTCAAATAGCCGTATGAATTTAAGATTTTATCAATATGGCGATAGATTAATAGTAGTTTTGATTCTGTTGATTGAGAGAGAGAATGACTGCCCAAAAAATGATAAAAATACATCGATCTTAATGCTGAACCAATTGACTTTCGAAAACAGTTATCGATTAAACTATTATAAACAAATTACAAAGCAAGAGCAGCTTCATTTGCAAGAAACAAATTTAGAATTCAAAAATCATAAAATCAAAAATTATACGAATCTTAAACTTTATATCAATAAAATAACAAAAATCATATATATTATATTGAAGCCAGACGTGGCGCAGCGGCATAAAGTGTGACTGTAAAACCGACTGGTTGTGGGTTCGATCCCCACTTGAGGAAATGAAATATTTACTTAAATTTATATTTCCATTTCTTCGCTCTGAAGTCGAGGCAAAGCACGGCGTTGAGTTCTGTCACTCAACACGCAATTCCTTTAGAATTCGGCAGAAAGTGGCGAACGGAGTGTCTTTCACTAGGTTCCCTCTGCCTACCCTGCTGTGTGTGGGATACAGCGTGAAGCTCATTTAATTTGATCTGAACCATATATAAATAACAAAACTACCCCACCACCCCTCGTATACTAAATACGAATATATCACAAACATCAATCACTAGTTTAGTTTCGATCAGCGCCAAACAAGTTCTGTCGATAACGAACTGACAGTGACGATAATCCAATGGCAATCTTCTGACACAACTGACAAATGTGATCGGGCGTTGGGCATATTTGAGTCATGCTTTTGTGAAATATGATTCCAAATGTATTTAGGATAACTTCAAGTTAGTTTCTTTAAAACTTTTACTGAGAGACAGAGAGATCTATATTTTTTTTAAACATTTTTAAAGTGTTATTCCACACTTAGGAAAGAAAAATATTTATTTTTAGAAAACGTATAAAAATTTGAACGTAACGGGACTCGATCCCGCGCCTCCTAGGAACCGACCAAGACCAGGACCTGAAGATCTAATTTGTCAGAAGTAAGAACAATCTACACGAGGCCTATCGTAGCGCAGGAGCTCAGGGGTTTGACTGTAACGTGGCGGCTGTGAATTCGATTCCCTGTCGGGATTTTTTTTTTATAAAAAGGATAAAGCAAACGAGCGCACGGGTCACCTGGTCGTAAGTGAACTCCGTGGCCCATCGTCCCTTGTAAAATCAGAGGAGCTACAGGTGAGTTATCGGCCCTTAAGGTAAAGGTGGATGCGGTTTTAATTATTATTTATTAATATTTTTATTTCTTAGCTCTGGCACAAAGGCAAAGCCCAGCGTTAAGCTCCACCATTCAACACGCAATGCCTCAACAACGGTGGGGAGCCGTACGGAACGGTCTTAACCCTAGTTTCCCACAGTCTACCCTGCTATATGCTGGATACAGAATCTGATTTCAACTGAAACTTTTGTTAAAGCTTTTAGCGAGAGACAGAAATCTAATTTGCGAAAAGTAAGAACAATCTAACGTGACAACTGCTAGACACGTTAGGTAACTTTGCGTACAAATATTAGGACCACTCAGTGAAAATACGTGACAAGTTCAGCGTGAATGCTAGAAGTTTTTAGGTCAGAGTGTCTCCCCAAAGGCTATTTGACGTACCCAAAGCTTCGTAAGCACGTCACTAACCGGGTCCTTGATGCTTACTGACTTTAAGCCGCGAGCGATGTGAAACTCGAAAAGCACTTTCAATATATTTCGTATTACTTTCACATATTCAAAGTATATTACATTTTTTTTAGTTTTTAACTTAAAAAGGCAAAATGATAAATGTGATTTCATTTTTTAATTTTTTTAATTTTTCAAATTACATTAAATGTAAAAAATCTCAAATTACATTAAATGTATTTTTGGGGAACGGAGTGTCTTAACACTAGGTTCCCTCTGCCTACCCTGCTGTGTGCGGGATACAGCGTGAAGCTGATTTTTTTTAATGACAAATTAATTCTCAATTTATAGCTAATATTTTTTTTATTTTATATTTTTTGGCATAAACATACACATATCAAATTTGAACATCTAATTCACCCAAAAAAACATACCAACTTAAACAAAACTGTACTACCAACAATATATACAGTGAAACAGTGACAATAGTCGCATACGAAATTTGCTAGAACCCTAATATTAAACACGCATTATGTAAATTCAGTTTGTCAGGGACTAACCGGGGACAGCGGGTAATCTAATGAACGATAACTAGGTGGAATTCGTAATTTTCCACGCCAATGATCATAATTGAATTGGATGCTTATATCTTCCTAACATCTATATACTTACTGTCATTTTGAATCTGGCATTTGGCTTTATCCCGCACATAGCAGTATAGGCAGAGAAAACGTGGGAACCTAGTGTTAATGTTAATAGTCCGTTCTGTACAAGAATGGAAAAATGTATATCCAGAGCAGAAAAAGTAAAAATAAATGAAATATAATTCCACAAGTGTGAACCAAGCATAACCATCCCGCCTACGTCTTTTAATGTCAACCAAAAATTATAATTTTTGAATATGTAAATGCTAATAAAATTAAACATTCCATATTAATACGTGTATATATATATATATATATATATATATATATATATATATATATATATATATATATATATATATATATATATATATATATATATATATATATATATATATATATATATATATATATATATATATATATATATATATATATATATATTGTTGAACGTAGAATAGATATAATGTATATATACAGCTTCACGCTGCATCCCGCACACTGCAGAGTACGCAGAGGGAACCTAGTGTTGAGACACTCCGTTCCCCATTTTCTGCCGAATTTTGGAGGCATTGCGTGTTGACTGGCAGAACTCAACGCCCTGCATGTCCTCGACACCAGAGCGAAGAATCTCCACTAGTAGGAATCGAACCCACACCCAGTCGGTTTGTATATATACAATATACATTATATCTATTGTACGTCCGACAGCAGTAGGTAAGTTGCAACGTCCATTGTTTGTCTAGACGTCGGTGAGCGAACAACAGGTCCACATTTACTTTAGGTCTTTGGGACGTTTTCATTTTTATATTTTAAGTGCCGCATAAGCAAAATTAAAAATAGCTCTTAGCAAAAGTATTGTGTTATAAATAACATTTACATTCTAATTTCTGGTATATTTTCATTTAACTAATATAAATGAGTTTCAACTTTCTCTATATTTTTTTATATTCCGAAGCTGTCGTAACTGTTACGCGTCTGTTGTGGGTTCTATCAATGTTTTTTTTTTATTTTTCCACTTTTCACAATTCAATACTAAAGCTGCGCAATGCGTGGAGAATGGGATGTCTAAGCACTAGGTTCCCTCTACGTACCCTGCAATTAGTGGGATACAGTGTGAAGCTAAAAATGATCACATAAATCACTGAGTTAGGTTCCGCCACCTAATCAGTAATTTCTTCTAAATAGATGGAAAGCGGACAACGCAGTGTCATAACACTCCGCTACAAAACATCGATTTGTATAAAAAAATATAATTACCTATCACAATTTTTAATACAAAACAATCTTAAAGATAAAATATACTCCATTGAATTTATTTTAAGCTTTGCCTATAGTAAGATGAACACCGCGCATCCGAGATGCACAAATTCCACCAATTCTGCTACGACAAACTTCCTACATTTGCAAGAAGAAAAACTTTTGCGGTAAATAAAAAAAAAAGATTTTAATGAATTTCTATTTACCCCTTTTAAATTTCCGACAATTTTATTAGGTTCACGGAGCTGCCTCAAAGCGACGCTGGAATTAATGAATGCTTAATTCGATTTGTTCTACGCTGCGTAAAAGAGCGTTTAATTACGAAATACACGCTATCACTCGCTAATTTAAGTCTTATTTGTAGAAATTTTAATTTGTAAATAGAGACAAGATTTGAGGTCACTCCACTCTCTCTCTCATCTCTCGACTGGTTGTGGGTTCGATCCCTACTCGAGGAGATGAAATATTTACTTAAATTTATATTTCCATTTCTTCACTCTGGTGTCGAGGTTAAGCGCGGCGTTGAGTTCCGCCACTCAACACGCAATGCCTCCAAAAAAACTCAGCGGAAAATGGGGAACGGAGTGTCTTAACACTAGGTTCCCTCTGCCTACCTTGCTGTGTGCGGGATACAGCGTGAAGCTGGACAAGATTTTGTAAAACAAAAACAGCACACAAAAACACATAGACGAAATAATAAAAAAAAAGAAAAATTTCCTCTCAATTTCCTTATAACTTAACTATAACTATAAATTCAGTATGAAAATAGGGACGTCGAAAAAATATAGAAGTGAACGAATAGTACCTAAATATATATACGTATTTATAATAATAGTTTTGAATACAAAAAAAATATTAAAAAAGCTTTTAGTAGATAGTTATCAAAACAATCTAGTATTAAAAATACATTTTTTCTTTCTTAATGACAACAATCACTATAAAAGCACCAATCAGGGTTGTTGCAAGGATTTGAGGGCGAGTGGACAATATTAGTTACTTTTGCACTATCTAGTCGCAAGGTGTAATTAAGCTTTATTACACATAAATATTAGAAGGAAAATCAATAGATAGATAGATGTAAGGCTGTCCAGGTACATAAAGTAAAATTATTTCATTAATATAATTTTTAAAATGCGGCTTAACATTGAGTCACGCGACAGGTTGTGGGTTCGATTTCCACTCGAGTACATGAATTAAAATTTAATATTTTCATTTCCTCGCTCTGGTAACAAGAGAAAGCGTTAAGTTAAGCCACTCAACACGCAATGTCCCCAGAATGCGGCGGAAGGTAAACATAAGTATCTTAACGGGAACAGAGTGTCTTAACACTAGGTTCCCTCTGCCTACTGTGCTATGTGCGGGATACAGCGCAAAGCTAAAAAACTTACCGTTTTTTTTTATATGTTTAGGCAACAAGAACTTAGTGGCATTACACTCCGTTCTCCGCTTTGCGAAGACACTGCGCGTTCATTTGCTATTTAACATCTCAATTTATCAAAAAGAAAAATGAAAAGAATTCATTCCCACGAGAAAGGATCGATCTCAATCGAGATTACAATTAGATGCTGTTTCAATGCACCACGAGGGATTCATAAATTATTTATAATTTATAAAAAACTGGTTAAGTGCGAGTCAGGTTTGCTTACCTAGTCTTCCGTACAAATTTGGACTCTAGGTCAACGGGAAGTACAACTTATAAAACTTTACAAATCTAACTTTGCGGGCATATGGGCTCACTTTGTATGAAATGAACTACAAATATAAGTTTGTAATTATTTTTTTCTATGAAATAACTACAAATTTTCACTTCTCGGATTTTTCATGGGTACCTAGGCTTTATAAGTACCCTATAGGTTTTGATTACGCGGCGAATTTCATGCAAAATCGATCTTTTGATATAGAGAAAATAAACTTTAATGCTTGCTATTAAATTCACCGCTTGGGACCTCTACACGATCTTGAGATCAATGGTCTTGACACTTGACAAAGTGAACATATAAGGGTTCCGTTTTTACTTTGCGAGGTAAGGAACCCTAAAAAAAATATACAAATCATAAAAATCAATAAGCATACCCAATGTAAATAAACCGTATATATTCTACACCCAAAAATCCCCAAGCAATATTTCCCAACCCAACCATACCCAACTTAAGACAGCTTTTATTACGATTGGAACGACAAAGAAAACACAAGCTATAAATAGAACTAATAGAAATCCAGTATACAAACACAAAAGAGTATAAATAAATAATGAAGCATAATATAGGAATTCATTGATAGTTATCTCTCATTAGGAAGACCGCCTTTCTCGGTTTTAGCACACGATGTAATATCTATTTAATATCAGCCCGTCTGCTCTCATTTCGGAGCGCCTATTGCCTTCTGTTGTTCACTAAACGCTGTGATAAACTTCCGTCTGTATGTACGGTGACTTGCAACTTATTACTTCTATACACGTATATATATATGTGTTATATTACTAAGCTGTAATTAAACCGCGAAAGTAAAGCTACTTCAAATTAATACTACTTTAAAATATAAATAGACGCCAGTCGTGGCGTAGGGGCACATAGTGTGACTGTAAAACCGACTGGTTGTGGGTTCGATCCCCACTCGAAGAGATGAAATATTTACTTAAATTTATATTTCTATTTCTTCGCTCTGGTATCAAGGGAAAGCGCGGCGTTGAGTTCTGCTACTCAACACGCAATGCCTCCAGAATTCGGCAGAATGTGGGGAACGAAGTGCTTAACACTAGGTTCCCTATGCCTACCCTGCTTTGTGCGGGATACAGGGTGAAGCTGATTTTGATTTAAAATATAAATAAAAAATGTTGAAAAATTGAACAGTTGTTGGCTGTATATCACATACCAAGCCAAGCCAAGCCACACATAGCCAAGGATTTTAAGAATATTGCGTATTGAGAAACCGAGCTCAACGCCGCGTCATCGTTCTATTTTACCAGACTAGGAAAATGAAAATAAATAATTCATTCTTTAATTTATTGTGTCTGGAACATTTACTGTTTGACAAACCGAGCAAAACAAGTTTAAAAAGATTTTTTCCAGCTTTCGCTAGCTATAAGTTAATATGCTTCATTTTCATATTATCCAATAGCTTTAGTATCTTTTGCTATTATTAAAAGAGCTAACAAGCCATTAAAAGAAAAACCGATTTATTCTTAGTTATGTTGCATTGTTTTATGAAAAGTCAAGCTCATTCGTGAGACGATTCTAGTTTTTTCATTTAAAAAACTGAATGTTAAATGAAAATGATCTATAAAACTTATAGTTGAATATATTTTTTTATTTTTTTAGGCTTTTTTATTATTTTATTTTTTTCACAAAATTTGTCGTATTCAAAAAATATCTAAATGTTTAATTATTATTTTCATAAACGAAAACGGCTTAACTAGTTTAAAAGCAGTTTTCACTATTGTGTTCTTATTTGCGTTGACATTTATTCTTATTTTTATTTAAATCGATTCATAAATAAATAGGTAAGGCTAAAGTATATATATAAAAATAAAGTATTTCACAAAAAAAGTATTTTATTGAATTTAATAGAATCTTAGAAACTGTAGCTTTCAATGTATGATAGTAATTCAGACGAAAAAATAAATAATTTTGTAATACAAGCGAGTGAAGCCGCGTGCTGGTGCCTAATATAATGCTAATGTAATCGATATTACAGTGTTTCTATTTACACGTCATCTACATATGTACTATAGATGTATACGAATTTTCGATATTAGAACTGATAAGATATTATAACTTAGCTTTTAGCTTATCTTTACTGTATAAAAAGTAATTTATGAAATTTGTATGTAATAATGTAATGTTGGAATGATTCATTGCATATATTATAAAGGCAAATATTTTTTTAAAACTAAACTAAAGGCCAGTCGTGGCGCAGCGACACCAGCGTAGATCTGTAAATGCGACAGGTCCTAAACTCGATTCCAACTCGAGCAAATAAAATATTTTATATTTTCATTTCTTCGCTCTGGTAACGAAGCAAACCGTGGCGTTGAGTTGCGCCGTTGAACCCAAAATGCCCCAGAATAGGGCGAAAAGTGGGCAGCGGAGTGTCTTAGCACTGGATTGCCCTTTGTCTACTCTGCTACATACAGGATACAGCGTAAAGCTATATGTATATATTTCTTACATACACTAAAGACATGTTGGTCCATACGTGTTGCTAGAACACGTTTGTACGTTCAGTACAAAAATTGGAGGTCTCGCGCTTTGTATGAAATTCAGGCTTATTTTAACATTTTCAAAGTGTTATTCCAACGTAAAATTAATGTTAACGTATAAAAATTTGATTTAAACCTAGTGGTCAGAGCGCCTGGTCGGTTTCCAGGAGGCGCAGGTTCGAGTCCCGCTACATTAAAATTTTTATACGTTTTCTAAATAAGTATAACTCAGACTTAGCTTTGTCAGAACCCTTCACGGGAATTCAGAATCACGGGGCCTTAGATTTAAGTATATGGTTTGAATTTTAAATCGATATCTACATGCGTTCCTGAGATAAAGAGTCTTGACTAATAGACAGACAGACAGACGGACAACAGAGTGACCCTATAAGGATTCCTCTTTTCCTTAAAAAGTATGGAACCATAAAAATGAATAAATAAGCAAACACCTAACAAACTTGTACTGTTTGCTTAACTACATACGAGTACACTATGTACATTGTTTGTACTACTCATGACGCATGCAATGCTTAATATGCTATGTACGAATTCATTTGATTTGTTTTCTATTTTATGAATTATATAAATAGCTTGTGGATTCGATTCCCACTCGAAAAATTAAATATTTAATGGCTTTAGCACGAGGCAGATAGCATAGCGTTAAAATCCGCCACTGAACACGCAATGCCACAAATTCGGTAAAGTGTCTTAACAATAGGTGCCCCGGATCCACATCTAGCGATTTTTAAATTTTAAGAGAGAGAGAGAGAGAGAGAAGTTGGTGGCATTGAGTTCCGTCACTCAACATTCCATGCCTCTAAAATTCGACGTCAAGTGGGAAGGGGAAAATATCGTAATGGGAACGGAGTGTCTCAACACTAAGTTCGCCGATGCATATTCAATATTATAGAGAAATGTAATATGTGCCATCTCTTCTCTATCTCTATATCTTATAAAATAAGAACGATTTTTTTCTCTGTCTGGCCTTTCTACGCTATCTTCTTCTAAACCACCCAACTGATTTTGATGCGGTTTTCACCATTATGTAGAGTATTTCTCAGGGAAGGATTATATATGGTTTATTATATGTATATTTTATTGTAATTTGACATAAATATGATAAATGTGTATAAAGTCCCACCCGTTCAGACACTTTCACGCATGCGCTGCTTTAATGGTAAGTCCTACATGAAAACAATTTACTAGAGTATTATTCCTCTTAATAAGATGTACAAAAAAGTCAGCGACAGCATATTCGTATCTTCTAAGGATAACATACAGTGAGCATATTTCTGTCTAAAAATAGTAATTTGAATATATTTTTTAATTTGAGGGATGTTTGTCCATAATGGTATCAATCCTTATCCTTTTAAATACTTTATTAATTTTCTACCTTAAACGAAGATAAAATTTGCTCTTTACACTTATTTGAAATTACGAATAGTTTTAGAGAAAAACGCATTTAATTGTTGACACATCACGCCGGCTATAAACCGCAGTTTTGGCGCAAGTTTTATTTATTACCTTAGTCTCAGCATATAAATAAGTATATTAGTTACGTTGGCCATTTAATGTAGATCAAAACTGTCTTTTACTGCTTTTCATTTAAATAAGTACTTTAGAAGTTGTTACAATATCAAAAAATCCTTGCTTTGAAACGGCTCGCCACACGCCATGCGTCCCCCCGCGCCCCGCGACTTATTGCTTATAGAAGCGCGTCCGCCGCGCCCGCCTGTCTCTGTACTGTAGAAAAGTAGGTGTAGATGCGATTGTACGTATTGGATAATTGGAGTTTAATATATTTAGTTTCGTCTTTTTTGATTAATAGAATAGTAGGTAGTCTTTTGTTCATTTCTTTCGTTTAAGTATTTTAGTTTAAGAGAACAAACAGTAGGTAGGCTTTCGTTTATCATTTTTTTCTTTTAAGTATCCTGTTGTTTATTTTGTTTACTCTTCTTCTGTTCTTTTATTATTTTCTTTACCTTCTTAAACATAGGAAATGTTTTTAATTTAATTAAACCAAGACAAATTCGTTTAAATATTACTAAGGCAAGCGTATAGGAGACGGAAATTAGATAGTAATTTAAATATATTTTCTTATTGAGAGGGATGTGTGTTCATAATGATATTAATCCTTATCCTTTTAAATAAGTTATTAATTTTCTACGTTAAACAAAGATAAATTTTGATCTTTACAATATTTCGAAATTACAAATAGTTTTAGAGAAAAGCTATATCGATTCATGTTTATCCTTTACTCTCAGTATATAAATAAGTATATTAGTTACCTTTTCCATTTAATGTAGATCAAAATGTTCTTTACTGTTTTTCATTTTAATAAGTACTTTAGAAGATTAGTAGCACTGATTTGAAATTACGATACTAAAAAATTAACGTAACGGTTCGCCGACCACCACGCGTCTCCCCGCGCCCTTGACATTCTGCTTATAAAAATTGACCCGCCGCACCCGCCTAGCTTCTTTCCCCCGGGCATGGAAGGAGGGCCTGCTCATCATGTTGCCCAAGGGTGGGAAGAGCCCATAGCAGCCTGAGGGGTACCGATCTATAACCCTCCTTAGTGCGGTTGCCAAGCTGTTCGAGAAGTTATTGCTCTCACTTCTCCAGGCGCACATCCACCCACGAAGCGAACAGTTTGGCGAGCGGGTATATCACTCTGGTTACACTACGCCGTAACAGCGATCAACCGAAAGGAGAGTAAAATAGCAGTCTTCTTCGACGTAGCGCGCGTATTCGGCCGCGTTTGGCACCCGGGCCTACTTCATTAAGTGCCCAGAGCCGGCACCCCCTAGCACGTCGCGCATGTCTTTGCCTCCCTGCCTCAGTGACAGGACATTTTGCTTGAGAGTTGAGAGTTCGAGGTCTAGCAGCGACCCGATCGCTGCCGTTGTTCCCCAGGGCAACATTTTGTCACCTGCTCTCTACGCACTATACACTGATGACATCACAACGCCCTAGCGAGTATCACTTAACGAGAAATCCTGCAGGTGGTCCAGTACCTCATCCTCCGTCGAGTGACGCAGGCGCCATACTACGTGAAAAACACCACGCATCACCGCAACCTAAAAATAGAAAGCCTGGAGGTACACATTGGTCGTCTCGCGTCCAACGCATTCCGCTGCGCCAATGTATCGGGTCACCTGCACCTAAGGAGCAGCACTCCGTGGCATATCCGGCCGCCCGAGGTCAGACGTCAGATGACTTTCTATCCTCCTCCAAATGCGACTCATGAGCCTTGCATTGATCCTTGGTCGTTTAAGCTGAGCCACCCTCAGGAAACCGAGGGTCTCACCTGACCGAGTTGACCGTCTAGATGGCACTTGATAATCCTTCCAATCCCGTCCCGCACGCCTCTCTCTGTGTCTGCTCTAGAGCAAGTTGTCGCTTGAGACCACGGCCAACCAACGCCCAGATGTCGTTCGGAGCTACTACGGAGATAAGTAAGTTAGAAGCGATTGCACGTATTTTGGAGTTATCCAATAATTATAATGTACTTCATCGCGGCACTGTTGGTTACATCTTTCGTTTAAGTATTTTTGGGTAAGAGAATAATAGGTAGTCTGTTGTTTATAATTTCTTTCGTTTAAGTTTTCTTTTGTTGTTTGTGTCATTTGCTTAAGTGTGTGTTTTCTGAAACAATTGGAACATCTTTATTGGAACTACGAAAATGTGGGTTGCATTAAGGTTTCAATAATATTCACATTAGTAATAATTAAGTGCTTTGCAAACATAGGTACATTATATGAATAATTCAGTAGTTAAAGCGGGCGAAGCCGCGAGCGGGTCGCTAGTTTATCATAAAATAGTAACATTTCAATCCAATTTATTAAATATGTACGTGACAAACATTCAAATTTAATCAATTGATACAGCGATAGTAATACTCATTTGAACTATTCAGCTTCAATATTAAGAATATTGTTTATATTAGTAGAATTAGTACGACCATTAGGTAAATGAAAAATTACATACATGTATATAATATTTCAATTCGAATTCAATATACGCATAGATTCATTAAAAATTTAAATAATTATTAGTTATTATTAAGGGTTCAATTTAATACTTATTTTAGTTAATAATAAAATTATAATGAATCGGTGTCTGTACATAGAACATATATAAGAAAAACCGGACACCGTACTGAAGGTTCCGTACACAAATTGGAAGTCTCGAGCTTATTCTGAAATTCAAGCTTAGCCAGAGACCTTTCATTTGATACCTGGCTTTAATACCAAAATTTTCTTCCTTTTTGAGGCTATTATTTTTAAGAATATAAGCACAAATGTATATTTTTTAGATTTTTCTGAACTAGCTACTACCTGTCGATGGTAGCTGCCAAATTTCATATTGTAGGTCAACCGGAATACGCGTTTTTGCGCCAAAAAGGCCATATTTTTAATGTAAATGTTAAAGGATTTTTTTAGAAAATGAAGGGATTATATATCTCCGTCTATCCCTATATGGTTTGAATTTCAATTCGATATTTTCAAGCGTTCCTGCAGGCAGACGACAGAAGGACAGTAATCCCTAAAAAATGGTATTCAATAACGTAATTTGGTTCTATTACGTTATTTAATACCAAAACAATGATTTTTAAGTGTTGTTTAAAAAGTTCAAGCACAAGTTGATAAAGCGTCAGTAAAACTTAGAGATAAATTTAAAAACAAAATAAAAAAATATAAAACAAAAAACTTATTGCTTAATAGCTTCTTTTAAATATATTCAATGCACTTATTATGTTATTTCAGTTTGAATTAAAAAACTTAAATACTGTTTGTTTGTTTGTTATTTATTTATGGCGTTTCGAACGTGCCAGCTTAAATACTGTAATATAAAACGAAAATGTTTATAGAAAACATCATAAGATATCTATTAATATCTTCTCCATCCCAAAAATCTTTATGAGTGAAAGAAATATATTCTATATCAATAGAAAGGTATCAATGCTTTAGAGATGTTGATAATGAATTTTTAGACAACAATATACAAAACCGGGCTTCTCAAAGGCTTTTATTTACCTTCCAACGCCATCTTGTAGCAGATATCTTCTAACGATTGAATTGAGATTTTGTATACACGTTTAATATAGATGACGATACATGGCGTGCTGTGTGACGTCATTCTAAATCACCTATGGCGGAGTACTTGTTGATATTAGATTTCTTCAACATGGATATAAAATGAAAGTACTTTCTATATCTGAAAAATAAAGTAATGATACATTTTAAGAGTAATATGGCGTACTTCTTAAGGTGGACGGACGGACGGACCAATTTTTATATATTTCTAAGCTGAATCCGTGAAATCCTGAATCCGAAAAATTGCACACTTCTAGAATGGGAATCCACAACTATCACAACATTTATTATTATACAGACTAACCGAACCAAGCGTGTGACTGTAAACTCAACTGGTCGTGAGTTCGATTTCCACTCGACTCGAGTCGAGGCAAAGCGCGGCTTTGTCTTCCTTTCAGTAACCAGCGTAAAGTGAGGAGCAGAGAGTTTTAACACTAAGCTCCTCTGCCTACCCAGTGCCACGCGAGATACGGCGTGAAGCCTAAAAAAACTATGTTATACATATATATATCGCAATAAATCCAATAATAACTGTTGTACACTCAATTGCCCCGTACTACATTCTAATGCATTTATGTTTGAGTAAACATGTAAACACACATGCTATGTAATAAGTTAACCGAGTTCTATTTCCATACTCAAGTACTAGTCAACTTATAATATTACATACTGTTAGAAATCGAAAGCAGTTAACGTTTTAAAAAAACACTATATAAACACACATCGTCTTTATGTTTCTAAGCTATTTGGAAAGAGATACTATGTAATTGCAATAAGTGATGTATCACCTAATAACAATACTTCACACGAGTTTCCTTCCAATGAGGGCCGTTGCCTACAAGCAACTACCCCCGATTGACACAATTCCACTGCCTTTATCATCTTTTTCACCAACATCTACCTTCTTTTACACGAATTCGCTAACAATACGTATTTTTAAGAGGCCAGTCGTGGCGCAGGGGTACGTTGTCTTGTTACCAAAGCGAAGAAATGAAAACAGACAAATAAACAAACATACAAAAAAAAACATTGTTTTGTAGTATTTTATTACATTAATAAAGGTCCCCAAGGTTCCGCTGCATATTCCACTACTACACCACGAAGGTGTCGAGTGTACAAATAAATATAAATTTAAAATAAATTATAATTTGAAGTGGTGAACATCTTATCATCACGCATCATCTGTGTCTGAGGCACGCAAAAGAAAACCTCTAGCCGTATCTACTATACTCAACCCCTCACATACTCGTGTGCTCTCCAGAAGTCTTGTTACTGGCGTACGTGACCTTTTGCATGTATAATCTACATGTATTAACAAAGATCACTCTCTTATCTCACTCTCCGTACATTAACCTTTTTCTCTAAACTTCACGCTGTATCCCGCACACAGCAGGGTAGGCAGAGGGAACCTTGTGTTAAGACACTTCGTTCCCCACTTTCTGCCGAATTTTGGAGGCATTGCGTGTTGAGTGGCAGAACTCAACGCCGCGCTTAACCCCGACACCAGAGCGAAGAAATGGAAATATACATTTAAGTAAATATTTCATCTCCTCGAGTGGGGATCGAACCCACGACCAGTCGGTTTTGCAGTCACACCTCGTGCCGCTGTGCCACGACCGGCCTCATTAACCTTTTTAATTGTAATAAATAACACAAAAGGATAAGACCGACAGTTTGTGGGTTCGATTCCCATTCGAGGAAACTTATCTCACCACAAGGTACCCTCTGCCTACCCTGTTATATGCAGGATATATATATACGTAAAGCTATAAAAATATAAACCCAAGCTTAGTAAATCCATTCAATTAATCAAAATACAAAATTGGCTAAGTTCAAATACTTTTTTAAGAACATTACAAGGACAACTTTTTTAACTTTAAAAGATATAATAGGCTTCTGCCCTTATTTTTAACCAGCATTAGGAAAATATTACCAAACAAATATTATTTTAAATAGAAATAAATCCACAGATATCATATACACTTACAAAAAAACCAGCTTTCGCTTTTTCCGATTAATTTGGAATCAAAAAAATGCGGAATTTTACACCGCGATCTAAAGTAGGAACAATAAATAATTCATACAGTTATACACAATTTAAAGCTGCCATAACGGTGTCAGAGCATTTTTGTACGTGCACGCGTTCCCGCTTCAACAGCTAACGCCCAATATTAATACCCTATCTCCAACGTCAATCTTAGATTGTTTCATACATCTATCCAATCTCTAGATAGGATAGATATATGAAACAATCTAAGATTGACGTTGGAGATAGGTTATTAATATTGGGCGTAAGCCAACATCTCGCATCTACATTAGTAAAGTGCACAACTGCGCGTGTTCACTATTGTGCGCAAACAAAGCAAAAATGCGTGAACATTTTGTTAATTTTCATTTCACTTCTAGTGAGATAGCTAGTGTTATAATACGCCAAAGTACATACATCAGATATCACCAGCTTCACGCTGTATCCCGCACATAGCAGGGTGGGCAGAGGGAACATAGTGTTAAGACACTCCGTTCCCCACTTTCTGCCGAATTCTGGAGGCATTGCGTGTTGAGAGGCAGAACTCAACCCCGCGCTTTGCCTCGACACCAGGGCGAAGAAATGGAAATATAAATTTAAATAAATATTTCATCTCCTCGAGTGGGGATCGAACCCACAACCAGTCAAATTTACAGTCACACTTTGTGCAACAATATATTTGTTTGTATTGCGAATTTTGAAGATGTTTTTTTATAATCATATTTTTAACATAATAATTTAATCCTTATACTATAATCTCATTCCAACCATTTTTAGGCATTACATACTAGCTATCAAAACTTTGAGAAACAAACAAATTGAGGACAGGTCGTAGCGCAGTGACAAAAGCGTGTGACTGTAAACGCGACAGGTTGTAAGGTGGATTCCCACTCGAGGGAAGAAAAATATTTAATACTTTCATTTCTTCTCTCTCATGTCAAGTCAAAAGCGCGGCGTTGATTTCCGCCACTCAACGCCTCTAGAATTCGGCGGAAAGTGGGAAGTAGTGTCATAATACTAGGCACCATCTCTATTTCACCCTCCTATATGCGGGATACAGCGTGAAGACATATAAACTAAATGAATATAATACATAAATTTGAAACTATGGATATCGTCCGGTCAATTATATTTATCATCGAATGCATTAAACATCTCAAATAATTTAGCCAAAAAATATACTATTTTAAACTTTATTTATATTAAAAATGGAGCACTTTATACAATGAACAATTTATTTTAATAATAAAAGTGTTTTAGGCGGTTTTACGTATTTATAGGTAGGTATATGCTATCGGTGTATCGATATGTGGAACGCTTTGGTGTCGAGGGATTTCGCGTTATCAGATTTTGACACACATTCTAAGGCTTTTTTTGCAGTGACAGGATATGTATGAATAGCATTTTTTTTTGCTAGTTCTGCGAAATTTATGAAAGAATCTCCATCTTTTATAATACGTCTTTTTTTTACCGTTTTATAGGCATGGGAATATTTAAATAAATAGATATGGTCGCTGCCTAAAAATACTCTACAATACAATAAAAAAACCAAACCAAATTCTCATAAAACTACCCTTGAAGTCTATTCGTATCTTTGTCGCGCACATACTTAATCCAAATTTAAGACATATGTGATTCTCTCATAATAAACTTTGTCAGAAATGGACTAAATTCCAAAAAAGAATCATCAAAATCAGTTCAGTCAAAAGTTCCGTCGTAACAAGTATAAGAAAAAAAAAGTCGAATTGATAACCTCTTCTTTTTATAGAAGTCGGTTAAAATGACAAAAGAATCCCATTATTTTATAAAGTTGTAAATAATTTAAGCTTTTTTTTCATTATACTACATAGATCTTCCTCCTTAGAATTTCTTTACCAAACATCAGCTAATAATAGATTACTACCATAAAGTCGTCTACAGCAGTTTATTGGAATTTTCCTCCATCTAAGGAAAACAGTACAAAATCTATACAAAAGGTGAATCAGTGAGAAACATATTTTTTTTGGATTATTTTGAAATAAAATAAATTAATATTTAATAGAGGCCGGGCGTGGCGCAGCGGCACGAGGTGTGACTGTGAAACCGACTGGTTGTGGGTTCGATCTCCACTCGAGGAGACGAAATATTTTCTTAAATGTATATTTCCATTTGCTCCAGCTGATTAAATTTGATTTTTAAATGAATATTTAATTTTTCAACTATACTGTATCTTCTACAGACTCGAGTATCGTAATACTACTAGACTATAAAATTATTGTAATATAACGCTTGTAAATTGTATACCTGTTGTTGAATTTATTATTTTGTTTATGTCTGTTTCGTTAATTAATATTGTTTCAATATTATTTTACCTTATATGTTAAGCAAATTAATTAATTATATGATTTTATTTTTTTATTTTATAATCAGCTTCACGCTGTATCCCGCACACAGCAGGGTAGGCAGAGGGAACCTAGTGTAAGACACTCCGTTCCCCACTTTCTGCCGAATTCTGGAGGCATTGCGTGTTGAGTGGCAGAACTCAACGCCGCGCTTAACCTCGCCACCAGAGCAGCAGAAGAAAGGGAAATATAAATATAAGTAAAAATTTATCTCCTCGAGTGGGGATTGAACCCACAACCAATCGGTTTTACAGTCACACGTCGTGCCGCTGCGCCACGACTGGCCTCATATTATTACTTCATAATTTAATTTTTTTTCATAATTACGATTTTCGTTTAAAATTTTTAATGGAGAAAACAACATATGAAAGCCAGAGGCAGAACCCACATATGTCATACCTTCAGTGACCGAAATATTACTGATATATATATGACTACTGTATTTCACCATAATTTGAAAAATTACATCAAATTTGAAATACTTGCCTGTTGATTACATATTTATATTACTCTCTACAATTAAGTTATATTTTAACAGTTCCACGTATTTTGCATTGTTTTAATAATATATTTGATTAAAGCGTCTTTATATAAAAATATTCTATATTCTAAATCTTACAGAGTTTTAGACAAAAATATTATCAATGATTTATAATATGACATTTTGTATACATTTATATGTGCGCTATAATCCGAATTGAGATGGGGTTTCTCTTGGGATAAAGATCCCAAAAGACGATTTCCTTTTTGACATCTTTTTTAACATACACTTATATTATTTATGGCCGGAAGAAATACAACAATATTCTTTGTCTATTTCCATATATTTTACAGAAGACTAAATATAATATAACTTACCTTATCGTATAAAGAAATAATAAGCTTTATAGAAACTGAATTTCACTAGAAAATTTATAGAAGATAATTTAACAAAACTTTAGAAACTTTAATTTCCTTATGAGATATTTTTATTATAGTAATTATGATAATTGAGACATATAACTGTATGAGTAGATTAATTAATGTATATCCTATTTTACATTTGAGGCCAGTCGTGCCGCAGCGGCACGAAGTGTGACTGTAAAACCGACTGGTTGTGGGTTCGATCCCACTCGAGGAGATGTAATATTTACTTTAATTTATATTTCCCTTTCTTCGCTCTGGTGTCGAGGATAAGCGCAGCGTTGAGTTCTGCCACTTAACACGCAATGTCTCCAGAATTCGGTTGAAAGTGGGGAACGGAGTGTCTTAACACTAGGTTCCCTCTGCCTACCCTGCTGTGTGCGGGATACAGCGTGAAGCTGAAACTATTTTACATGGCACGATACCTTTGTAAAAAAAATCTTGAAAACGAAACGGAGATATTCATCGTACATATTTATCGAATTATCTGAGATAGATAGAAAGAGAGAGAAAGAGAGAGAGACTCACCTATGATAATACAACGTATTATCACTAAATTACCTCTTTCCCGAGAGTATCATGAGACCGTAGCGCAAGCTGGTAATCATGTCATCCTTTTACTATGCAACAACGCTAACACATTCCCTCGGTAAGTAACCTACTTACAGTACAAAGACATGTTAACGCGAAACGGGAAGTCTGTTCATATCCAAGGGGTTGAAAATTTACCCTTAAAACGTATCAAAATCAAAACAACTATTTACAAATATGTATAAAAAGAATTATATTTTTTGTGGCCAGTCACGGCGCAGCGTAGGGGCACAAATATATGACTGTACACTGTAACGCGACCGTTTGTGGGTTCGATTTCCACTCGGGACAATAAAATATTTAATTAAAAATTAAATCAGCTTCACGCTGTATCCCGCACACAGCAGGGTAGGCAGAGGGAATCTAGTGTAAGACACTCCGTTCCACACTTTCTGCCGAATTCTGGACTGAACTCAACGCCGCGCTTTACCTCGACACCAGAGAGAAGAAATGGAAATATAAATTTAAGTAAATATTTCATCTCCTCGAGTGGGGATCGAACCCACAACCAGTCGGTTTTACAGTCACACTTTGTAGCGCTGCGCCACGACTGACCCCAAATTATCATTATTTTTCACTCTGGTGTAGAGGCAAAACGCGGCGTTGGGTTCCGCCGCGTTCCGAAAATGGGGAGAGGAGTATTTTAAGATTAGTAACGTTAAGATTCCGTCTGCTACATGCGAGGTACAGCTATATTTTTTTTTGTTAAAATTCTTTCATCGTTTTACTAACGACACATTCAATTTTCTTTTCACATGTAATTAAAGTATCCGACGATATATTAACTAAGAAGGTTTGCGTTATACATTCAATATAATTGATATTGAATTGATTGATTGATTATTTAATATAACCATTAATTATAAAGTTTTGTCATATACATATGTATATGAAAAGAAATAAAATTCTAAAATGTTTGTTAGAGGAAACCCAGTGTTGAGAGACTCCGTTCCCCTTTTTTCCGCTGAATTCTGGAGGCAATGCGTGTTGAGTGGCGGAACTCAATGCTGCGCTTTGTCTCGACACCAGAGCCAAAAAATTTATCTATTCACATACACAACCTGTCGCACACACAAAGCACACGCATGTGCATTCGTGCCACGCCTAATTAAAATGTAATTTATTTGTTTCTGTTACAACATTAACTATTATTAAAATATATAATTATCTTATTATTTCTATTTGAGGCCAGTCGTGGCGCAGAGGTACAAAGAGTGACTGTAAAATCGACTGATTGTGGGTTCGATCCCCTCTCGAGGAAGTGAAATATTTATTTACATTTATATTTTCATTTTTTCGCTCTGGTGTCAAAGCACAGCGCGGCGTTGAAATGCCTCCAGAATTCGGCGGAAAGTGGGAAACGGAGTGTCTTAACACTGGGTTCCCTCTGCCTACCCTGCTGTGAAGCGTGAAGCTAATAAAAAAAATATTTCTATTTAGACTAAACGCATTTCTCAAGGCTTATATGTATCTTTTAAACCATAAAAGTAAAAAAAATAATAAAAAACAAACTTTTAGTTACATACATTACTGTTTAAATGTTGTTTTCCTAAAGCTTCTATTATACATATTATAGGCGCGAACGGGAGAAACGCAATTATAGCGGCAATAGGCAATTTAGTTATCTATTGGCTAACCCGGGATCAACCCAACATCCGCCTACAGGAATCAATATTGAAAGTTTCGTATAATAAAAAGGGCGAGAGTGTGGTGTTTGAAATAACTAAGTTTTATCATGAAATATAGTGTAAAGGATATTATCTAAAACATTAATAAACATCGGCGTTGAGTTTCGCCATTTGAAATTGGACAACGGAAGTATCTTAATAGGAACTTCCTAGGTTCCCTCTGCCTACCTTGCTACGTGCGCGATACAGCTTGAAGCTAAAATAATAAAATTAAACAAACATAATTACATAAAAATATATAAAAAGCTTTTTAACCGATTTCTGTAAAAAAAGGAGGTTATCAATTGAATTATTTTTTTTTATGTTTGTTACGTCAGAACTCTTGACTGGGTGAACCGATTTCGATGATTTTTTTTATTGGAAAGGATACACTTTAAAACTTTTTTGTTAAAAATTATTAACCGTGATCATTTTGTGACTAAAAATGTCATAAATAATGTTGTTAAGTTTACAATACATATATATCAATAAATGGTATCCAAATTGGGACAATATTTATCAATCTTTATAAGCTTTGATATAATAAAGTCAGTCGTGATGCAGAGGCACAACAGTGTGACTGTAAACGTGACAGGTTGTGGGTTCGATTGTCACTCGAGAAAATGAAATATTTTGTATTATCATTGTTGGGTTCCGCCACTAAACACGCAATACCACCAGAATTTGGCAAAAAATTGGGAGCGGAGTGTCTTAACACTATTTCTATCAAACAATGCCTTTCTTTCCCCATTTCTTCAATACTTCATATTAACAAATAAAAAAAAACCAACACAATGAACTGGAAAATTCTTTCAAAATTGCGCACCACACATCGCCCGAAGGAAACAAGTTTCCCTAAGTTTCCCAAACTTAAAAGATATTTCACTTCAGCTTAATTCGAATTCCGGTAGTCTAATGAAATTCCAACAAGCCGGGGAACCACTTCCGGTACACGAGCGACGCACCATTAATGGCCTTCCGGGACGTCGTTTCAAAGGATGAGCCGCGCGCCACGCCAGATAATCAGATGCTGTGGGATGAGCACCGACACCGGCGCGTCGTGTTCTATTGTCTTTCATAGTATAGTGCTGTTTTCTTATTATGTGATAGATGCTGGCAGTTTTAATTAAGTTGGGTTGTTTTAAAAAAAAATTCTTGCTTTTCAGCTTCACTCACTTGTATACCTCATGCAGGGTAGAGGGAGCCTAGTGTTAAGTTACTCCGTTCCCCATTTTCCATGGATATCTGGCATTCCGTATGCCAGATTTAATGCCACGCTTAGCTTCGGCATATTTAATATTTACAACAATTAATATTTCATTTCCTCGAGGAAGAATCGAACCCACAACCTATCACGCTCACAGTTACACGCTTGTGCCCCTGTGCCACGACTTGCCTCGTTCATGGTATTTTTTTATGTTTGTGGTATAAGTATTAATTATGCAGAAAGAGAGAAGAGAAGAAAAAAATGTGTAGTATACTTTCGTAAAGCCTACCTTCGTGCAAAATCCATACCTATATTATAAATTCGAAAGTAACTCTGTCTGTCTGTCTGTCTGTCTGTCTGTCTGTCTGTCTGTCTGTCTGTCTGTGACGCAATCAGGGCCAAACAGCTAATTCAATTGTAATAAAATACTCATGCAGAGATATATGAGGGTCTTCGGATGAACATAGGTTACTTTTTTTCTCATATTTGTAATATTGTCGATATATACTAATATATTAAAATATTTTTTAATTTGACAGGCAATTTATTCCGCCATGTTAATAACAACCGACCGTTGCTAAGCAACGGTTTGCAAAGTTTATTTGTTGTTATAAGCAAACGTCA
>JAATLQ010038288.1:0-89362 GCA_013421005.1 Heliconius erato x Heliconius himera
AGTTCGAAAAAAAAAAAAAAAAAAAAACTGAGTGACTGACAGGCGACGCACAGTCGAAACTACTGGACTTAAAAAGTTTAAGTTAGTTATTTATAGTTTATGTTAGTTTCTTTCATTAGTGCATTGTCCATTTTACGGCTTGAGGTCCAAAATAATAAAGTTCCAGGTAACGACTAGTTAAATATAATATAGCTTTTATTATTATTATTATACTAGTAGTAATTTTGGGTATTAAGATATATCTATTTCTCTAAATTCTTTTAAAATACGTTAAGTTAAATTTGTAACACATTAATTTTATATTAAGAAGATATCTTTCCATTACGATAATTGCCATCAGAAGGTTATTTAAGTAACTCAAATATTGACAGCCTTGAGTTGATATTATTGAAAACCAAGGAAACGGGTACTATTTACATTATTACTATTCACTGTCGTTAGTTATTATAAAAGAAAGAAAACGCATATGAGCACTGCCTCGCTCCCGCACCATGAATTCCTACCAAGCCACGGCTGCAACAGTCTTTATTGAACCCTCTGGGATGTTTGGGTGTGATCTTTCTGCAGGTTAGTACTTTCAGAAAGACGCTTTATCAATTAATTCAATCTTAATGAATTAGATTGTATTAGATAAGTGGTTCGTGATGTTGTTTGGTTTGTGAGATCAATATACTTAAATTGTTGACTCGAGCGCAATTCTGTCCGTCTCAAATGTTTTCTACGCTGAAACAAGGTATTAATTAGAGTCCCAGGACATAAAATAGCATCACACATCTACTTATCTTATTCCGAGTCGTAGAACAACAGTAGTATACATAATGTGGACGACTCACACCATTCAAGCATAGCTTACGTACCGCGAGCGACCGAGACGGAATCAGTCAGGTCGCACGGCGTACTAAGTTAACTTCGCTATAATAGTTCGCATAAGCCCATCACGTCAGCTTCTGCTACGTCAAGCAACATTCAATATTGTAATTTCAGTCAAAGCTCACTTTAGTCCACAATATGTGTCGGTCCCTACACATATTTTGCCTTTATAAGAAATTTAATCTTAAAAGGTCGTGCCATTACAGCCATCGAATTATTATACTATATTTTATATTTGGTACGAGACTTTACGTGCATTAGTACCGTAGTACTTAAGAGTTTGACTTGACCGCTGCCTTCCGTCTGCTACCCACATACATATATATCTACAAAACACCAATTGCGACGCCGCTCATAGAAAAAGTACTCCAGATCAATATGATATTAAAATATGTTCTTTTTTTTATTCATAATTTACATATGGTAATTACGTGTAATTGCCATGCATATTATTATTTATTTTATTGCTTTGTACTGAATAATATATTTACACGGCCAAGCAATTAATCAATGGTAAAAAGTTAAAAGATATTTAAAAAAAAAAATACCTTATATTAAGAGAAATAACCAAATGACGTCAACTAAACAATGTGAAATCTCCAGTAATAGATCAGGATTCCAAAAAATTCACACGCTCACGCGTCGCAATAGTGACTTAATTTTTCTAGGTTATATTTTATTACATTAGTTTAACCCCTCACCTTAAACTCTAGTTTAAGTATGGCTTTTCAGTTTTAATGTCGGTTTAATTTGTTAACTAATTAGTTAACTACTAAAAACATAAGCATCCTACCAAAAATATAAATGTGAAATGAGAGCCAAGACAATATTGAGTAATGCGTCATTCTTGACTTCACTGACAAAATAATCGGAAATCTATATGGGTGCCTAGTTCCGGATTCACTCAGAATATAATTTCACCCGACACCTTTTTACATTAACAGGCATTATTATATTTGCAAGCTACTGTACTATCAGCTTCTTTTAGGTTGATATTTCTTTTAATGGTAAAAAATAGACAATTTAAATTTTGAGCCTAAATTATATTCCAATGAAATAGAGAACTTGGCACCCATATAGAATTGCAAATTTTTTGGCAGTGAAGTCGTGAACGGCGCATTAGTCAACATTGAACTTGTTTCCCATATCATATTTGTGATTTTGTTTTATTATTTTTTTTAGCTTCACGATTTATGTCTAGTTTAGAGAGGGAGAGAACGGAACATTAATGCATACCTCTTTCGTCTCGTCTTTTGTAATCAACTTCTGCATATACTCGTACATCCTCATGCTTATTGCCACACTGTTTTGGAAGGTCCATTGAGGCCACTCACTTTTCCTTCATAAATCTTGCATTCGCTCGACGTGCTATTTCAGAATGGCAAGAGAATGGTAGAAATACTCAGGTATGTTTTCGTTGTGGATTAGGTCAGCTAAGCATACATCACATATCCTACGAAGAAATCGTATCTCTACAAAATTAATCTTTCTCTTATTCTTTTTCTGTAATACCCACGTTTTGCTTACATGTAACTGCTTGGCCTACCTGTTTGTAAGTTTGGGTGTATTGCCCAATGCAATAAGCTGGTATGCATTGCATTGAGTACAGCCAAACGTGTTCCTTAGCTCATGTTTCGGAGTCTTATCAATGCAGCTAAGGCAGATTGCGGCAGCAATATGCCTTTCCACATCCATTTCGTATCTACTGTTTCATTTACCTTTAATCTCTTTCTTTCTCTGAATATAGCTCACATATTGCTATACTGGTTTAGTTAAGTTAAGCTGATCCTCAGTAACATGTCAAATTGTAAGTGCTGCCAACAAAATGCTAGACAGACAGGCGGACGCTACTATGTACTCGACTGTTGGCCAAATCGTGAGTTCACTTAGACGATGAAGGTTTGAAAAAAGAACTATATACTCTAGAATTAATTGAGATACTAGCATTACACTCCTCGTAAGGAAATCACTACTAAATATTGTAAGACACATGAAACATAACAACAGTTATATTATTAACTATATCTACATTTATATCTTACTAAAATTTCATTCTAATAAGGACGTGGCGAAATACGCCATATATCCTTTTATTATATTAATTTAATAAGCAGTAAAAATCTTCCATGGAGTATGAACAAATGTTAGTGCTATAATACTTAGTAGTTTAACTCAATTCGCTATATAGGCACAACACTATTATGACATTCGTGATGATTAAAACAGAAAATCTCATATGTAACACATTGAAAGCAGACGTTTTTAAATACTAATTAATATACAGTTTTGCAGTAATTTAGTCTTTAGGGATTTTATTAGATTTTGTTCGCAAAAATTATCTTATTTAAAAGACAAATGTTTATTATTTCACATCTATTTAGTTAGGCGGTTGGTACTCGCGTATGGCAACCGCAGTTTTTCCGCAAGAATTCCGGAAAAAGATAGTCTTTAACACTCTCTATCTTTCAGTGTCAGTTCATAAAAAATGGTTCACAGCAAGACAGACATATGCTTTTTTAAATTGTTTGTTCCTGTTGTGTTATCGTGTAAATACTATATACAATGTATGGAAAAACACGGTTATTTCGATATCACTGACATACCTATCAATTTTAATAATATGTATAGATAATTACTAACAAAATATTACACAAAAAGAATAATACAATTTTGTTCACGATTACTATGTGTAAGAAATTACAGGCACTACGTGGCTGCTTCAAATGATGTCCCACGCGTGTTCATTGTAAGCTGAATAGTATTTAATGATTGGTTCCATAGATCCTGAGGTCAACTTATATTGGGGAATCGAATATCTTGCAATCTCGGTGTTTTTTTTAATCATATAAATAATATTTTTACAAACAATATCAAATAACAAAACATTTATAACTAAAGATTCAGTGAAATTAATGAAACAGTTGTATAATATAATTGTCTTAGTAATAGCAAGTTGTCAAACAACTATTTTAAATTGATATACCAATTTTATTTGTGAACCGATTGTAATAAAACAAACACAAAATTTTAACGAGAGCTTGCCAGAACCCAATAGTCAAAGTTGCTTCAGATTAAATCAGTTAAGCCTATTCTGAGAAAAACGCACAGACAAACAGACAAAAAAATGAAAAATGGGTTCTGTTACATTAATGAACGCAATAATAGTTCCAATAAAAGTTTCTCTGATATATTTTCCATGTACAGACACCTATTAGTTACGATTTTATTAGAAGTAATAGATTGAGAGTGAGAGTCGAGTCGTTTTACGCCGCTTAAAAAAGACGTACTGTCCGTTTGCTTATTAGAAATATTATATCAGTGTTTTTCAATTCCAAAACGTGTGTGTTATTAATATAATTTGAGGCCATCGTGGCGCAGTGGCACAAGCGTGTGACTGAATTATTAATTATTAATGTTTTAATTTATTCCTGTCGGTAACTGGCAAAGTGCGGCGTTGAGTTCCGCTACTTAATACGCAATGCCTAGAAAATTATAAAGTTTGGAAAATGGGGAACGGAATGGCTTAACTCTAAGTTCCCTCTGTCTAACCAGCAGTATGCGAGGTACAGCGTGAAGCTAAAAAAAGTATAAGAATTTAATCATCGAATTCCAGACAGACAAAAGAGCCTGTCTTTGTGAAACCTGTTATTTACAAACAATAACTAAATTAGACAAATCTTGAGTATTTTTCTCTCCAAATTATTATTTTAAATTTGTTTTTTTTGGCAACATTTATTTGCACAAATTTATGCTATGAACATAGTAGGAAGATGTTCAATAACCCTGTTTGGAAAGGAAAAACCGTCAAACCTTAACAAGGTCTTTTACTAATAATATCCATTTAAACATGAGAACTAAAAAGTTAAATAAGAGCCCTTTTGAAATTCTGAAATACTTAACTTACTTAAAACGTACGTTCATGGTTTAAAAGTGATCCTATAACAGTTACGTTGTTTTTATTTTGAAGTGAAAAATTGTGTTTGCATATATAAATAAACTTAAGAAATTCGGTCAAGTGCGAGTCGAATTCACCTATCCAGGCTGGTGCTGGTGTGTATGAAGGTTAGGACGCCGTGACGCCTCGCTAACTACTGGCGGAAAACTGGTCGAACTGCCTCGATCCTCATTTGCCAGCCAGGACTTCCACACTTCTATTGCGGTATCCCGCTACTCTTCTTATAGTGCTGACTTTGCCGAGGCAACGGATGCATGTCCCTGGCGCCGGCAATAGACCGGCGCCAGAGCAAACGCATCCAGGTTCCACGACTGGACACGCGCTAGCACATACACATCCTCACCGAAGATGGGTCCTTGTACTTTTATATCATTGTGACGGCCTTCCCTCTCTGCATCTGTCGCAGCAGGAAGACATTATGTCGTCAAGGCATCCGCCAATACGGGGGTACCGTTCTGCGCCATTGATCGGACCACTCCCATACAGCCGCGAGATTGTGTCGTTGGATCCCTCGATCGACGTTGGGCAAAAGGCGCGCCAAGGCTGTCTTCAACAGCTTCATTTCTATTTATCTTGATCCTGACACCGCCAACGACGATGTCGGTCTCTAGAGGAGCGGTCATCCTTAGGAAACTGAAGTATAACGCCTGGGACCTGTCGAGGGCAACGTCTTTCCCCAGCCGTCGAATCTGCCCGAAGACGTGGGCCACCTCGGCTATCACAAGCACACAAGCTTCGCGATATATCCTTTGCTGCACCAATACCAGTGTGTCAGCGTGTAGCAGAGGACCTTTATTTCTATCTCCCATAATTTCTTTCTTACGACCCCTCAAACGCGTATTCCAAGTCCACGAAAGCACAGAACTTTTTTGTTTAAGGGCCAAGAATTTTTCAGCGATCATGCGGAGAACAAAAAATCACGCACCTTCTTTCAGGTCTAAAGTCTCCTAGGGCGGCATCTCACAACAGACTTCCAGATCTCAGTTGCATTCTCGCTAGTAGCTGCTTTAGATAATAACTTCTTTAAGGACACGAAATCGAATAAACATAACTACAAATATTAATATTAGCAATGAAAAAGCCACTGGTCAGTTTTTATTCCTTAGTCAACCATTTGTGAAGCGAGTGGAGTCAGTCGCTAATGCAATTGGCGATTACAAGCTGACTACTGGCGGGAAAACTAAATTGCCGTGGCGGGCCACATCCAAGCACGCAGACCTTGGGTTAGACAGCCTTAGAATAAATAATATTTTGATTTTGATTTGATATTCATTATGGTAGGCAGCTTTCATTGACAAATAAAAATAATTGAAAATTAAGTCCATTATAGCGCAGTGGGGCATCGTCTGACTGTAATGTTTGTATTAAATGGTTGTGGGTTTGATATTTACTTGGTGAAATGATTATATTTATTTAATTTCATTTAACTTTCCTAAAGGAAAGATGTAAACATCAATTTTAAATAACGGCAGGTGGTATAAGGAATAATAAGTAAGGTAAGAAAGCGTCCACGCAAACGAAGTAGCGGGCATAACCTAGTCATAAATAAAAACATAATATTTATAACAAAATACAAATTTTAAAATAATTTTATTAAATGAAGATATTATTTAAGATAAATAAATATGACATGAAAATAAAATTAATAAGCGTAATGTATATTAATTAATATTGAACATTTCACCTCCTAGCAAAGAATGAACGTTGTGCTCCAAAAATAAAGAAACAAGAGTTTTATCTGATTTATTTTTATTAACTTGTGGTCGATCACTAGCGTTTCAATCAAATGAAGTACCGATCTTGCAGAGTAGGGTCATAAATTATATTTTTACTTTGATTGAGTTGTACCGCAAAAAATAGAACCTTTATAGGATAACTTTGTTGTCCGTCTGTCAAGGGATAGAGACTCCTTGGAGCACAGGCTAAATCAAGATTCTTAAACAACGTAATCAAAATAAAATTTGGTAAAATGTGAGAACTTACTGTACAATTCCTATAATGAAATTACTATTTACATTACAAACTTATGTATACAGTTCGTTTAATACAAAATGAATGCAGACGCCCACAGACTTGAGTTAGTGAGAGATGCCGCAGAGAGAGAGAGTACTTTCATTATTTTTCCACTATGGCGATGCATTATTTGAAAGTGACTGAGGAATTTTGTTAGAGTTTTTTTTTGTTCGAGGAGACTTAACTTACGTTAACTTCATTAAGTTGAATGAAATTTGTCCCTTATTCATAGTAATGCATCTTTATTAGTAGGTATAAAGTATCAGTCCTTAATTAAATAACACCTTTATAAATGAATTTATGATTAAGATTATCCTTTAAATAAAAAAAAAACGATTTCAAACAGTAAAATAAATAGTAAAAAATATTTTTTCTTAACATAAAGTACAACGTATTTTGACTAAGTTAAACAAAAATAATTAAATAAGAATTTTATAATTTTGTAATCGGTGTCAAGTAAAACAAAAAGGTAGTAATTTGATATTGTGGTACGGTTGTTGTATGTTGCATTAGCTTGATATCGATTTCCATATTATAAAATTCTTATTTAATTATATTTATTTAGCTACATCAAAATATATTTTACTTTATGTTAAATTTTTTTTCACTTTTTAGTTTACTGTTTGAAGTCGGTTTTTTGTTAAAAAATAATTTATTTAACGATTATAAGTGATGAGTAGACCCTAAAGGGATACTTCTCAAAAGAGTATGTAGTGGTTGTTCTATGTAAATATTCAATTCTTATTAATATTCTTATTATTTTGGTACCAACAGACATTTTAGCATATTAAAAAGTATGAAGTAAGCCCAATAAAACGTAGCTGTTGTAAATCGATGACGAATTCGCCTGAATTTCTGTGGTCGCCGTCTAAAGGAACCTATAATGACACTTATAACCCATAAAGGTGCAAAGATCTCAACAATATAAGTAAAGTAAGTAAAATTTAAGTTACTGTAAGCAATTAAAGCGTTCCAATAAGTATCCTTCGTCTTCATTACCAGGCCCTTAATGACAGTCACAACCTACATAAGTGTAAAGTGTGTAAGTGTTCCCATGTTAAAATTCAAGTTAGTCATCATCATATTGGAAAATGATAATTACTTGACTATAAGGACGTTACGGTACGTGATTCAAAAATCCAGATAGCATAAAAGATTCGCCCGAGTATCGTTCCTTTGCTCCTAAGAATTGAAGAGTTTAGTTACTTTGTCATGGATTCCATAATCAGATATCAGCATAACCAACCTCTCATCTCATCACTACCTTTGAAGTACATCCTTTCCAATAAAAAAAGGATCATTGAAATCGGTTGGTGTGATATTGAGTTATTCGTCCATTTGTCGCGCCCATACTTGATATAAATTTAAGACTTATACGATTTTTTCATGGATAACATTGACAGAACTAGATCAAATAAAAAAGAATTATCAAAAATCGGTTCACCCAGTCGTAAGTTCTGAGGTAATAAATATTAAAAAAACTGTGTACTGTCGAATTGATAACCTCTACCTTTTACGTCGGTTAAAGACAAAAACGTTTATAATGAATATTATTTATTTTAAAGCTCTTTACAAAAATCTTCCGACATCATTGTTTTTAATAAAATGGGGAAAAAGGAAATTTGCCCCAAATGTTTATCGATTTTCTTTCATATCTTTTGTTGTTTAAAAAGAAATACACAGTGTATTTCGTAGAGCCTAGTAAGCTTAGTTGATTTCGTTTTCTTCTTCGTGATACCTATATACATTGGACATCCTTAAACTTATTTTTAAGTTTCTTATTTTTTTTCAGCGTCACGCTGTATTTCGCATATAGCAGGGTTAGTCAGGGTCGCGTTTACTGTCACACCTTGTGCCCCTGCGCCACGGCTGGCTTCTTAATACCAGTATTTTCCCTGTAGTATACCTCTCATGCCTCTACGATCAAGACAGTTTGTGGAAAATAAATAAAATGTAATCTATGTATATAATAAAAACGTAATCAATCGTTGTCTTTACATGGAACATATATGAGAAAAAACTATTATAGGAAGTATTTATTTATCAGTGTAAATTAACATTAACTCAAACAATGATTTTTAATATTTTTGTGTTTGTCTGCGCGTACACGATAAGTTCAGAAGCGGCTTGACATTTTGTTATAATGTTATTTTTATTGGTATATTTAATTTTAAATGAAAAATTCTGTCAATAGAAATTATTTTGTTTGAGAATATTGCTATAAAATAACTAATATTTTATTGAATTGGCTGAAACTTTAGTTTAGAATCAATAGAGAATATATCTTTAAAATTATAATTTTATAAGAACACAAAACTAATTCAGAATTTACACCTCTGAATTAGTTTCATACAAAACATCTAAAAGATGTAAATAACAACTATATTTATTTTAATAAATTTGTTTGAGAAAAAGGCGTCGAATTTTTTTAATTTTTCACATTCGAATTTTTACCGGAACATATTATTGGGCGAAAAATCGGTTAAGACTCGATGTGGTTACTGCAAAATATCCGCATCGCCAAATTTGTGTTATGGCTGTTAGAAAATGTCAATCATCATATAATGATTCGTACATTTTTTATTTGTTTCTAAGACCGATCGTATACCATGGCTAACTATGACCAACATAAAGTGGTATAAATTTAGTTCACATTTTTTATAATACTATTAATATTCTAAATGTGAAAGTTTGTGAGAATGAATATTTGTTTCCACTTTCACGCTAAAACTACTGAATGGTTTCAGATGAAATTATACAATTGTATCTTACACATCAGAATAATATATAGGCTAAAATTTATGTAAAGATTTTGTATAATTTAGATGTAATAATCCAATACTTTCAAACGGACGAAGCCGCTTTTCGGGCGCTAGTATTATAAATGTGGAAGTTGAATGCAAAAACTACTGAACGAATACGAGATGAAACTTTACAGTACAACATCTTGCACTTTAGAATAACACATAGGCTACAAATTTATGTATTTTTTTTAAAAAAATAGCTATAATATAACAATAAGCGTGGGCACTTTTGGGTTGTTAGTAATGCATTTTTACAAACGTATTATAATTCCTTTAAAGTGATATGCCAATAAGGAAAGTAATCGATTTAACTAAGGCGACTGTATTATACATTAGGACTTATTATTTAGGTACACTTAATATCTGCGTCAATTTAGTTCAATTAATTGTCAGTAAGTGGTCTTAATTAGGCTTCCCACTGATCTTAATCATTTGTATTGAGCAAATCTAGCAAATTTCATATTAGGGAAGGGTATGCCACAGACATTAAATAGCAAAGATAACAGGCTAACATAAGGAGGTACTGAAATGAGGTCATTGTATCATCTTCATAATATGAGTAACTAGGATCGCGCCAAAGCGCCAGCGTGTGCAGGTGTGCAATGCAGTGTTTTTAAATAAAAAAAGTAGATTAAGCAATTAGAGAAAAAAAGCAAATTTTTCGAAATACAAAAGAATACATTGTAGAAATGCTATAAAGTTCAGTTTTAGTTCTAAATAAATAGTATCGTAATACCGCTTGCCTTAAAAAGGTACCTAATAAACATAGGGCCTGTTGTTTTTGAGGAATATTTCATATATTCATATTTTTCTTTTAAATGGCAATTACAAAGTATGGAGATATCCTAACGTCAAGACACTCCGTCCCACGCTTTACCCCCGAATTCTAGACATTGTATTAAGTGGCGAAACACGACGCCGCGCTTTGCGTTAATGGGGCGTGGAAATAATTCGAGAAAATGAAAATAATTGCCACTGAAGTACGATTGAACTTACAATCTTCGCTTTTACAGGGAAGTCAGATATTGTTCTTGAATAATGCAGTGAGTTTTTAAATTGAAGAAATAAATAGATTAAAATATTTTATTAGATATAATATCGATTATTTTTAATTACATATACACAACAATAATGTGATGTAGATTTCTATCAACTATTCTATTCAGTGTATAGTTGATCGAAGGGTGTAGAGCTCAATTTTCTAAGCTAACGCGCATTGCAAAGAGCACGTTTCTAAAGTACCTAATACTATAGTAAATATTCTAGAAAATTATAATCTGTTGACATCTTTTTAGTAGTGACCGATCGAAGTTTCTGTTTTATTGAAATTATTAATTATTGAAATTATTTAAAACAAGCGGCCGTAAACCTTGAGTAGTTTAAATTGGATTTATTGACAGAAACCTTTTTAATTTCGGAGAGAAAAGGAAAATCAGCTTGGTTAATTCTTGTCTTCTTTTTAAAAAAAATGTCAAACGTGAGACCAGCCGCGACTGGTTTGATTTCTTTTTTCTATTCATTTGAAGAGTTTCTTTATGTGGTAGAAAATCAAATAAAGTGAAAAATTTGGTCTAATAAAGTTTAGAAAACGATTTAACTTTTATATATTACAAGTATTACTTACTCACATAGTAATCAATTGAAACTTTTACCACATACCTTGGAATTTATCTTAAAATAATTTATATTATTCTAAAAAAAGCTCAAAGCTTTTATTTAAAAAAAATATTAAAAACTAAATAAAGGATTAAACAAACATTACCCCCGGAGACGGTTTCTAGGGTGAAGGCATTGAACCTCCACGTCACAGACTGTCGCAAGATGCACTGCAAAGAAGCATACAGTTATTTATAATGTAATATTAAAATTAACACAACATTCAAAGCTTTACATAAATGCGCTCTTAAATATCGCACAGCTAATTCGCTAATATTAACAATAAATGTACAAAATTACAATTTAGAAAGTCGGCAAAAAAAGAAAAAAAAAAAAAGATTATGAAATTTAGGTCTTTACTCTATCTAAATCTAAAGCAAATAATTATAATAAATAGAAAGAATAGTTTATTTTAATTTAAAAGTTTGAAAATGTTTTTCGACCAGAGATTATATAACTAAAATTGATGATTAAAAATAGATCATTAAAATTGATATCATAGTTAAGTGTTCGAATGGTTGAGTGTTCCATAAACGCTAGCATTGGCGAAGCTGTTATCGTGTTCCGACGTTTTATTATTATGAAAATAATATAAGTGTAATGCTTGATTTAGATGAGCCGTTTGTACTGTTCACAAATTTTGGCTTAGAGTGTGTAAACAAATAAGTCACATAATTTTATGGGTATTACTTTAATTTTAATGAAAGGTTATTTTCAGATATCAATAAAGTTGATTTTAAATTCTTTATTTATTTTTATTTGTAGATTACAGGTGCTATACTAGTGGTAATAATATTATCATGTTGTTTACATGTACATCGAAAGTAATAAATCCGGATGTTATGTATGCTATTCAGCCATTGTATATAACGATAAATTTAATCTGGTTAAAACTAGATTAATCAGAATTATTAACAATCAGGTTAATCAGGAAGATTAATTAGAATCATTAATAATAAATCAGATTCATCATTTCATCATAGAATTCAAAATTAGAAAAAGAAGTCTGAATAGATTGGGATATTCTAGCGGCTTAGTTAAGTTGTCTATACTACGTACGTCGTATAATTAATTATGTTCGAATATTAATTTCACAATAATAATAATTAAATTTTATTTATTATTTATTGAATTAGTAATAATAATTACTTTTTATTTTTTACACACTGAAGGTGTTATGAATAACACACGAATAAAGTGACCATCTTGCCTTATATATGGTACAATGTCGTTATTGTAACTATATTTTTTGTCTGGTCATTATGTATATTATCTACTTAATCATTTTGGTAACATCATAAATGTTATGAATGTATTTAAATTATTAAGTTATATATTATTATTTGTATTTAAATCAACTAAGCGACACATCAAATGTCCTCCGTTCTGGAGTCGACATTACATGCGCAAACGCATAGGCAGCGTATGCGAATGCCCAGTGAATATTAACAAAATCTATTTAAATTTAAGTCGAGTGTCGAAGTGTAGTTGTGTTGTGAAGGATATATTGACCGTGACGGTCGTGTAGCGTTTTCCTTTTTGTCTTAAAATGTAATGCCCATATTTCGACAAGGCTGTAAAAAACAAAGAATAATCGCACGACATGGTTATTTCGCAACGTAACGCGCGACGCTAAATAAATTCGGTTTGCAATGTTAAATGAGGCTTGACGACTTACGTTAACAAATATATACGAGCGGCATTATGCGTCAGTCAGTAGTCCACTTGCCTGCACTTGTCCAAGTTGCAGGTCGTCCAGGAGTGCAGCTTCCGTACTCAGCGACCTGGTAAGGAGGCGCTTTTTACGTCGTTTGTGCATCGTCAGGAAACGGCCCGTGAAGAATTTGGGTTTTGGTACAACTTCAGTCACCGCTTGGGTGACCACTATAGTCACCTCTTGAACTGTGTACAGAAAAAAAAAAACACCAAATAAGTTTCAATTTAAATAGAATTGAATATATTTTTTGTTCTTTTTTTTAAATAATAGAAACCTAATATTATTATGAGGTTTCCTTTGAAGGCTTACACATTATGACAGTGTGATGAGACAATAAAATGGCGAGAACTGATGGACACAATAAGCGATTCAATGATGTTACAATGTGAAAAAATTTATCAGAGTTAACGCTTTCAATCGATAGTATAAGCTTTGGTCACGAATGGCTCAACCTGAAATATATAGTATATCAAGAATTCACATAATGTTTCGTATTTTTAAATCAAGGTTGTGAAAATGTACAACTTGTAAGCAACCAGAAGCAGAAATGGTTGACTGAAAACAACAACAGTAACGCGACACAAGGCAATATTTGAATGACAGAAGAATACGAATAAGTGTTAAAAATCTTAGAAAATCGATTATAAATGCCTGCACGTCACAATTGGTATGTAACGTGCCACTCATACACGATAACTAAATTGCGTAATCGCTCCAGCAATACTTAAACCTCGGTTTAGATTGCACGCGTCACTCCGCAATAGTTTCCAGAGGGAAACGTCGTTTGATATTTCCTATGAGACGTATCCGTAATATTATGAGGCAACTATTTGTGAACTTAAAAATATAACAATAATAAAATTATTTTTACAATAATCTTTTTATTTTATAACACTAGTGACGGCCGTACGGTTTTACCCTTTTAAGTATATTAATATTTTATTAGTATACTTAAAGAGGGAATTTAAGTGTATTTAGGGACAATTGGTTTATTATTTTAGTATGGTTGTCTAATATCTATACACGGTTGATAAAAGTAATTAAATTTGTAACACGAAGTAAGAAGTAAGTTAATAAATGTAATTAAAATCGTCAACCCGGCCAGAACTAACAACAGGGAGATTAAAAATGAGCTGTTTGTGTTTTAATATCATTCAAAAAGCAGGGTTATTTTGAAATCAGACTGACACTTTAATTTATATATATGTATGTATGTGTTGATAAGTTTCGTAATAATCTTTAAGCACATTCGCTTAAGGATTATTATATAATTTATATATTTTGAAACATTAACAATCAGTTTCCAATTAAATAAAATTGTTAACTTTTTGGCACTTTTTCAAATTTTTTACACAACAAAAATCTGATTTACATTTACATTCTAAATAATCGATGGCTAAATCAAAATTATATGTTAAATATAATAAAAATATGTCGGGCCTTACATTTTTACTACGATTCTATTTATGATAATTTGTGCTATTGTGATAATTTTTCATTCCATGTAAATCTCGCTTTTTGCAAACTAAAAAAACTAAATATATGTCTTTAAAAAAACTAAATATATGTCACTCCGTGACAGCTTTTTGCCATGACAGAGGCATATTACATGGATAGCCTTAGCAAAACTTTTGATTAACGAACCAACAATACAAATATCTTGGTTGTTGAGTTGTAGAAATATTACGTGCGAATACCTTTATACTGGTGAAATGGACAGCTATGGCATCTATGCATAAACGAACTAAAAAAATGTAGGCAACTTTTCCACTTTCATTAAATATTATTTTTATTTTTCCTCAATTTTGTTTATTGTTTTTTTTTTATTTTTTTTTATGTACGAAAGATAAAATACACTGTATATTATGTTAGTGGTAACGGTATGTTAGTAGTTAGTGGAAAACGTGAAATTTATCCAGATGTTTATTTTCATATTCTGGACATCCACTTAGAAGGGAATTTGAAAAATTTTTATGGAAAAATTTTTTAATCTGTACCGATTTTTATAAAATTTGAAATTCAGACTCTTAAAAACATTTCATTGAACACGTGTTTCATGGTTTTTAAGAATTCACCCCCTAAGGGTTCAAATAAGGGGTTGAAAGTTTATATGGAAAAATCTTTAAATTGCCACCGATTTTTATAAAAATTTAAATTCAGACTGTTAAAAATATTTTATTGAACACGTGTTTCGTGGTCTTTTTAGAATTCACTCCTAATAAGCGCCCTCTAGTGAATAAATAAACATATAATAAAAAGTTTAACTTGACTATTTGAAAAGGTTGGTTTTATCATATTTCATTTATAAGAACGCCGCGCAACTACACACATTACCTACAAAAACTGTACTATTCGTAAAGATATTTTCATCAGTATTCGTTCGGAGAATAAAAGTAACAACAAGAAGAAGACAAGGAAGAAGTTTTAAGAAATAGTGAATAAAGGGAACGGTGTATTCAAGTATCTAAAACATCAAGCTTTTCAAGTTTCATTTTCAACAGACTATACCTTTCCGAGTCCCTGAAGAATTTTGAATAAGTATTTTATTTTTGCCGATGGGGAAACGGGTTTTATACATTTTATTGATTGTGGCGTTTTGAAAATTTATGTTAATTACATGTTAATTCCATTATGTTAATTCCACATTATTCCAACTTTTCTTACTCTGCATCTCATATAGACATGCATATGCAGACTAAATTGTAGATTTAGAGTAATTAATAAGCAACGTAGGTTACTATAAAAAAATAAAAACGGATCAAATCGGACTCGCTCATCAATGGTTCCGCACTAATTTTAGCACAAAATCCGAAAAGATAACATTTGTAGGTATTTCATAGAAATATCTACAAATATATATTTGTATGTATTTCATATATATATATGTAGGTATTATTAAGTATATTATATATATTTGTAGGTATTTCATAGAAATACCTACAAATATAATCTTGTCGAATTGTTTCCTTTATTTATAATGCAAACTCTTATTTTGTGCCAAGTTTCATAACTGTACGTTCACGGAATATATAGGTTTATATAGGTTTTTCTTACACGGTGAATGTCATAAAAAATGCAACAGAAACGCGGCATAAATGCTCGTATCTTTTGATTGCGTTGACTTAGCAGCTCAATATTTTCTGTGCTTCAAGGGACTGCAGACTTAATATTTAATATTAATTTCAGTTCGATATTTCTACGCAATCTCGAGTTAAATGGTCCTGACAGAAGAACAATACAGTGATCCTCTAATGATTAAATTATGGACTGCTGCTACTTGATCGTTCATGCAATCGGCCTAAAAGCTTAGCCAATGCATATAATTAAAGATAACAATAAACCAATTACGAGTGCATGCTCCTCCTTACTACCGGTATTTTCGCCACATTTCTAAGGTTGTCTGTTATTGATAGTGACTGTGATCAGGAGCTTTCATACTAACTATATTACAGTCTCACGTCAAAACTGACAATGGTTGGAACTACGATATAATATAACCATTGCCGTCGATGAACATTAACAAGCACTCCAATTTTACATAGAAGTGAACAAGGGTGACTCAGTTTGCTATCGCGATGACGCAGTTTGCAAAATTAAATGTCTTTTGTGTCTATCATAATATCGATTACGTTTCAATAAATACTATTAACAGTAATTCTGTTTGTTAAATTAGAACTTTAATAGTAAAAATATTTTTTCTTGCTGTTAATTACTTAAAAAGTACTAAATAATACAGTATTATTAATTTGCAAAGAATACCGTACCGTTTTGTAATAATTTATTAATCGATACGCTATCAGTTTACGAGATCACAATAATAATAATAATCCTGGATTGATATAGCTACAGCACTACAGAGTTAGTGTTTATCATGCCATGTTTACTGATCGTTGATAAAAAGCCAGTAAAAGCTTGTATAAATCGTACATACTAATGTCATCTATATCAGCTTGCTGGTGATAATCGGCTCTGTAGGGCTCGCCATGATTGTAATTTACCCATATAAGATAAACTCAAATGGTGAAATTTTTTTTTCTATATTTTGCATTATTATTTTCAAAATTTATTGCTATCAATATTTATTGCTTATAATAATATGTACTCGTATTTTATTAATAAAGTCTAAATATTGTGAATTTCAATGTTGTGTTTGTAACGTCAATAAATCTAATTAATCAATTCATCGATCGTCGTATTATTGTATGATTATAATCTATTATTATTTTATAATATATAAAGAAATTAAGATAAATTAAGAATATCCGGCACTTAATGTAGCCAATAGGCACTCATTTAGAAGTCTGTGACTACTTACTTTTCACTCAACAGGTAACTATCATTTACAATTTCATTACCAGGACTCTTTAAGTTACGGAGTTATAAGTCCTTTCTTCACAGAAACAGAAAAATATATGACTTTTACTGCTATGCTTTCAGGAGCATTAAGCATGCGACAACCTTTGTGTTAGATATTAAAAGTTACTTTACTATGTTGCTTCTAAGTTAAAAATTATCTTAAAATTTCAATGTTGTAGATTTTATTTAATTATAATATAATTTCACTTAACTCACAAATTTTAATGTCAGCTGAAAAATAAATTATCAGAATTTAACTCAATTATGTAAATTTAAACAATCGTTTTATGTAAGTTTGTTACTGTATGTTATGAAGATATCGGTCTGTTACATTGTAGTAAACATTAGCAATGTATCCAGATCGAGGACAGCTCTAAGAAATATATTATAAAAATTACATATTAGCAATTACTATTGCTATTGAGAATAATAAAATAGTTTTGATATATTTTATCTAATCTCTATATTTATAATAAAATTGTAACGGATCGGTGTCAGTAAATGGAAGATATATAAGAAAAAACGTTATTGCTGTGTGCTATTGTTAGTGTGCTGCGTCTTTTACGGTGGATTTCCAATATAACCACAAACGACATATTGTCACTACAAGTGTATCTATATATAATTGGATTGTGTAGAACAAGAGTAAATAAAGTCATTGTAAAAGCTGGATTTTGTGTCTGATTTGTTAGTTCGTTCGACAGATAAGAAGCGAGATTACAATAGAATATAAAAAATTTCCTGCCACGCTCACAAAGTCTTCTTTATTTTCTTTTCTTTTATCTCTTCTTTTTCTTACCCTTTAAATATATCTGAATAATTTGTATGTAAATTAAGTTATCTATAATTTTTTTCTGTTCTGAATATAAGCAGAATGTTGTTATTCTAGTTATGGTTTTTTCTTACTCTTATTTCTTTTACATTTGAGAAATAAACGGATCAATTAAAGGTAAATTTTAATTAATAGCTTCAACAGTTAAATGTTTACTGATGACGATACATGTGTAGAGAGTGGTTTTTGTGGAGGGAATTATTGGATAAATAGGGAAGGTTGGATAATTTGAGAATATACTGGATGATGTGAATAACTAAACCGTTTTATAGTACTTACGCAACGTTTCAGCTTTGAGGGTAGTTGATCAGCTTCACGCTGTATCCTGCACACAGCAGGGAAGGCAGAGGGAACCTAGCGTTAACACACTCCGTTCCCCACTTTCTGCCGAATTCTGGAGGCATTGTGTGTTGAGTGGCAGAACTCAACGCCGCGCTTAAGGCCGCGAGGGTAGTTGATAAATTAAGAATTTGGGATTGTTTAAGATATACTTTAAAAGAAGTATACAATTGCTTATATCATCTACTTTGGTAGACATGGTCGATAGGATGGTAGTTCTAACAATAGAGTATTTACTTATACGAGTGATAATTTAAAGGTAATTAACATCATGATATTTAACATTTAAAGATATTTCATTGGTGATATAATAATAATTTTAATTATCGTGACATTCTGGAATACTTTTTTTAACATTTTAATATAAGTATATTCAAATTTATTTATTACATATCTGGAGTATTTTTTCGTTGTTTCTGTTATTGTTTGGAAAGCTTTTACATCGTATAGAGGATATTAAATTTCGCTATCTATTAGTTAACTATAAATGATATTAGAATTGTTTTTGTGATGACAATAATATTAGTGAAGTAACTATTTTGTTGCCTTAACAAAGTTGATTTGATTTTATTTACCATCATCCGAAATTGTTCTAAGTGTATTTTTTATGTGTAGTATGTTTAGAATGATGAATTATCTAAATTGAAATTTGTAAATATTTTCATTGGTTTTTACTTCTGGCCTTGTCACTGTAAGAGTTATAAAGCAATTCTTGCAATAGTCTCTTTTTTTATCGTACAATCTCCGTCGTGTGTTCTCCATATAACGTGACATTGGGGAAGTGATTAGTGCTCAACTGGCACGTTCGTAGCGCTATATATGAAAAAATATAATATTAATGTATGACTACTGATGACCGTTGGAGTAAACGCGTTTTAGAGCAGAGACCAGGCCGCGGCAAGTGTTTTGTGGGACGTCCTCCAGCTAGATGGGGTGACGATATTCGCAAAGTGGCAGGCATCGATTGGATGCGAAGAGCTCAAGATAGAGCTCAGTGGCGTGCCATTGGAAAGGCCTATGTCCCCAGCAGTGGATTAGGACAGGGTGATGATGATGATGATGAATGTATTATTTTTGAATTAAATTGTTTTATGGTATACGAATTTATTAACTCGTACAATAGATCATAGACTTGTTTTATTTTGATAAAAATGTATTTGTAATAGCTATGGGATCTGATATTCCTATGAAATTCAAGTACATGTGTTCTTATCTCATTTTATTTTTGTTATGACATATTGTAAAAATTCCTTTCTTTCACGGGACAAATATATTCAGAGATTTGATATTATTCCTGGTTTTAGATAATTGTTATTCTTAGATATTTGAATGTAGTTGTCTCTATCTCATGAGGACCAGTCAGCTTAGGTAACTGTGGTAGCATTTATTATTTGTTCAATTGACTTTCTTTTCCGTTTGCCATTTGTTTGTTGATATGATGTCAAAGTATTGGCCCTGTTACACGTAATTGCAGACAAATCTGATTTTTAGTTGTTTCTTGGTCCATTATTATAGATTGTTTTGATTTTTATTTTTCTTGTTAATATTCTTGGTTATTATTTCTTTATAATCATTGAAAGTCGTGTAATTGTAAAGATAAAATATCAATTATGTGCATTTATTGTCAGATTATACAGTGTCGGTTAACTTATGAATTTTTATGAATTTCGAATGCCGAAGTCATTTGAATAGGTTATGAATTTCAAGGAATTTTATGTTAATGCAATCTAGAAAAGAAGTTATTATGATGTGTGCAAGTCTAAGCTTATATTATTTGAGTTTCAGAAACATGGAAAAATAATATCGCCCGAGGTCAAGTGCAGCAATGAAATAAAAAGTGCTCGAGGATAGGGCTTGAGATTGAATGATGCCCGAGGATAGGGTTTGGGATGATGATGCTCGAGGATAGGGTTTGGGGGCGGATGCCACCCGAGTTCACGGAGTTAAGCATTCATCCTTCATCATTCGTCCCTCGTCATTCATCCCTCATCATTGGTCCCATATCTATATTTAATCGTACCCGAGGTTAAGGGTAATGGATGGATGATACCCGAGGTTAAGAGTGATGGATGGATTATACCCGAGCTTAATGGTAATGGATGGATGATATTTCAGGTTAAGGATAATGGATGGATGATACTCGAGGTTAAGAGTAATGGATGCAAAATACTCGAGGTTATAAAAGGAGGGACTATAAATGGAGCTTAAGAATCAGGTGACTGGCAACGGCTGTACGTGAGAGGTGGTGGTCAAGCTTCGCGGCATTTTATTGAAGAGACCTTTGTCCAGTAACGGACGAGGACAGGCTAATATTCATGGTGATGATAAGGATCATGGCGATTATGAGGATCATGATGATGAGGACCATGGTGATGATGAGGATCATTGTGATGATGAAGATCATGGTGATAATGAAGATCATGGTGATGATGAAGATCGTGGTGATGATGAAGATTTTGGGGATGATAAAGATCCTGGTGATGGTGAGGATCATGGTGATGATTAAGATCACGGTGGTGATGAAGATAATGGTGATGGATGAGGATCATGTAGAGGTTTGCACAATCTATCTGTAATCCAGTCATCTTGCCGTTTATACAAAGGCACGATGACTGGACTTTGGCAATGATTTGTGCCTTCCCTTGATTTCCAGCATAAATCGTACAAAAGCAGGTCAAGTCAAAGACGCGTGGCCCACTTTTTTTAATATATACATTTATCCAAAAAGTAATAAGTGGAACTAAAATAAAAATAATAACTGTAAGAAATCGCAAAACGTAGGTATAATTAACATTTTGAATGAAAGCTTCTGAAAAGAAAGTTTTTGAAAAGGTTTTTTAAATTAATATTTTATTATTGTCTATTTATAATACAAACGAATACATTGTATGTGTCTTATTTAAGTTAATCGGGCTACATAGAGAAACTTTTCCAATCATTCCTTTTGCATGCTATGTGGACTGATAACATAAACTTATTAAATACGTACAATTTTTAATAAAAGTTGAAGTTGTATTTCTATCCCTAGACGCCACAGCAGTGATTTAAAATATTTATTTACATTTATATTTTCATTTCTTCGCTCTGGAGTCGAGGTAAAAGCGCGCCTTTAAGTTTCAACATGTAACACGCAATGCCTCATGAATTCGGCGGAAAATATAATAACCTCTGTCTACCTTGCTGTGTGAGGGGTACAGCGTGAAACTGAGTGAACTATAAAGTAGTAAGGTATTGTAAGACTATTTATGTATTTACCACATCACACAATAAAGTATTTAAAAGCTTCATTTCAAATTGGGATAGTACAAGCTACTAGCCACATGACGATCACGTGGTATTAGCATTGAGTATTAATATAACTATTAGAACCGTTGCCGCGTAACATAAAGCATGGCCCAGTAACATGTGTGTAATGTGTGCTGTATCCAGCACATAGCCGAGTAGGCCTGGCCTTGCCTGGAACCTAGGAACCTGTTGTGACATTTTGATAAAGACACTCTATTCTTCATTAAGGCACTTCCGTTTTACATTTTCCAGCGAATTCTTGAGGTATTATTTCTTGTAGAGTGGCGGAATTCAACGCCGCGCTTTGTCTCGTTACCGGAGCGAAGCAATTAAAATATTAAATATTTCATTCCCCTGAGTGTGAATCGAACAAAACCGTCTCGTTTACATTCACACGCTTGTGCCCCAGCGCCACCGCGACTTCATTTTATATCTATTAAATATTTTTAATACATTTTGTATGCATATTTCTAATTAATTATAATAAAAATATTGTATTCTGCATGCCTTTGCCATTTAAAAATTAAATGTGCCAATTTTTATACTCTTCTATCCACATTATTTTAAAAATTTTTTTCTATGTGATACCCTTACATAGTATTGTAATGATGATGACAATATTATTTTATTTAATTAAAAGCAAAAATTTAAATAATTTTAGTAAAGAAAATCGACAAAAAATAGTCGACAAAAAGATCGTGAATGCGTATTACTACTTATTAAAACTTCATTCGCATTTGCTTTCCACTTTCAATGAAAATTGGCTCCAAACTTGAATGCAAATATTAGGTGCTTTGACTATATGAAGTTACTCTTGATATATTACGCTACTATTATATTTATATAAGTGCCATATATCATACAGTTTGGCCGATCTTTACAATTTTTTTTAAGGAGTAACTGGTCTTTTCCACTTAAGATATTCAAGATCTTTTATTTTATATATCAACAAAAACTAAGCGGTCAAAAAGAAGAAGAGAGAAGTAGAAGGGAATTGGAGAATCGCTGCGAAGAACTTTTGCCAAAAAGCCATTTCCTTATGTTGTATAGGTGAATTACAATAGCTTATGGTATTTCCACATTTCTATGAAATCTCTAAAAAAACATCATAAATGTACAGTAATTTCAGAGTTGAAGATGTTATAATTTTTCATTCTGTTTTTACTATTTTATTAAGATATGACAGATATCCCTTAAAAATATTTCATTATTTCATGATGATCAGTTAAATATTTTGAGTTAAAATTATAAAAAAAGAAATAAACAAACTTTTAATCAATTATATTATAAAAGGGAACATATAGATACATATATTATCAGCTTCACGCTGTATCCCGCACACAGCAGGGTAGGCAGAATGAACCTAGTGTTAAGACACTCCGTTTCCCACTTTCTGCCGATTTCTGGAGGCATTGCGTGTTGAGTGGCAGAACTCAACGCCGCGCTTAACCTCGACACCAGAGCGAAGAAATGGAAATATAAATTTAAGTATATATTTCATCTCCTCGAGCGGGATCGAACCCACAACCAGTCGGTTTTATAGCCACACCTCGTGCCACTGCGCCACCATTGGCCTCTACATATAGATACATAGTCTAGTATATAATAAAATAATACAAGACGACAAAATATTCGCTTGTGATTTTATTAGCTATGCGTAGGCAGGTCTTGAACAGTCTGAAGTGGGACATATTCACATTCAAAATATATGAGTGGCGAAAATATTCAATTTCTACTTGAATCATAGACTCATTTATAGATTGCAATAAAAAATCGTGTGATAATGTCTATTAATATAAGAAGCTTAATATAATAAGCAGTCGTATATTAGTTGTTTTGTCACTTGTTCCTGACCAAACGTCATCGTATCGTATATCATTAAAAATACTTCATTCCCGTATATTTAAAGAAATCGTCAACGAAATTACGAGAAATAAGGAACGTTTTATAAAAGCATCTAAGCAACTCGATTTATAAAATAACACAGTACAGGAATTATAAAAAGTCTATAAATTTTAATATTACAAATACATAAATAAAGTAAGTACCCTTCGATTTTTAGTACTTACTGGAACTTATTATAAAAATCACATCGGACTCAAGTCCGAGATTATAATTCAAAAAAGTAGTACTCAATGGAATTACCGAGAGATATTAATTTACCTTAGTAGACATTCTACTCATAAACTCATATTACAAACACAACAGTAAACGTCATAGCAAAAGATAGAAGCAGTAAAAAATTATAACAACGCATAAATAAATAATATAATTTTAAATCGCCTTCAAAAACGAAATTTGTTTGCCTCAAATAAATTTTTGTTATTTTTTTGTTATGTAATTTCATCCTGAATTCAATAGGAAAGTATTAAGGTTTGGTCCAAAAAATTGGTTTTGACGCCTGTATAGAAACTCCCCAATAAATTTAATTATTTCTTTAAATAGGATGATATCTAACCAAAAATTCCTTCAATGAATATGTTTTCAGTTGCATACGATGTAATAAACATAAATACAGATGGTGTTTATGCTCTTATGCATTTAAAAATATAATTAATAAATAAAATAATATTATTTTTTTATTATTTGTTATATACATTTTTGCTGATGCTATTTTAAGTCATTATGATTACCTAGTTCTATGCGTTTGTAAGTCCCAGTTTTACATTAGATTATCTATATTGAGGTTGCTTAATCCGGTGTTCGGGTATTAAAATGTTTGTTTTTATCTTAAAGTGTAAATAAATAGTAAATATATATATATATATATATATATATTTAACACATATAATAAAGAGATTCGAAAATAGATCTTTTTCTTAATATTATTTTCTTTCAAATATTTTTTATATTTTTTTCTTTAGAAATATGGAAAATGAGATTAATAAATATTATAATTAATAAGACTGTACTATAATAACTACCAAATGCTACTAACTACCAAAAAATTATAAATTTTTACGATATTTTTTTGTTTATGGCAAATGAAAATCAAAATGACTTAAAAAATTATCAACCTTTGCGTTAAGACTTCATTATCGTTGAGAAGTCCATAAAATATTTTCATCATCCCAATAGCTTCTCACTACCAGGTAATTTTCACTTAATCGCATTTCAAAAGTCCGACGAACGCCATGTTAAGAAAGTCGTGGGTTCGGTATGTTTATGTATTTCTTTTGCTGTGTTAACTTTGGAGTGGTCAGGCTTATTGTCATCATCATCGTTATCAGCATTTAGACTCCTCTGGAAGTTTTTGTTTATATTGATTTTGCCAGATAATCATCACATACCCATTTACTTCCCACTTACTGTATAAAACTAAGTGACACAATCTATGCTTATACATCGAATCTATTGCCAAATTATTTCACTAGTATTTAGAATAAAATATGTCTCTGTCCTTTGAAAGCAGAAATACTGTCCACGAAACGCTTAAATGACAAAATTCGGGAACCAGATTAATAAATGTGTAAAAAAAGTTTGGGAACCTGTGTTTTAGACTCTCAAAGAGATGTGATAAGATAAGGTACTTACTGTAAATAGAATTACTGTCTAAATAATTTTACTTATTAAATGAAAACAATATTGACTTAAGTATGTAACCTACTTTTCATCGATTAATCCATACCTATATTATAAATTCGAAAGTAACTCTGTCTGTCTGTCTGTCTATCTTTTACGCAGTCAGGGCCAAACCGCTAATTCAGTTGTGATAAAATACTCATATAGAGATACTTGACGGTCTTCGGATAAACATAGATTACTTTTTTTCTCATATTTGTTATATTCTCAATGTAATCTATGATATTAAAATATGTTTCAATTTGACATTTAATTTATTCTGCCATATTAATAACCACCATCGCTAAGCAACCGTTGCTAGGCAACAAGGAATTATGTCGTTTTAAGAAAAGGTCGCCCAAAATAAGCAAATAAGCCATGGCGTGCGCTGACTCAACTTTATGAGACTATGTTTTACAAAAATATTGCCTTTTAAAAAATCTATTAAAAGTCCCCGATGATGTATGTTTATCTGTGAAGGTTGTAACCATTTAAATATATATAATTTTTTTTTGGATTATTGTTAATGTATTTTCTATAATTTCGTATTTTGTAAATTTTTATACATTTTCGATCTACTGTTAATTTTTATGTGGTTATTTTCTGTATGTGGTGTGGTGTAAGCTTCGACCCTGCGCGGCATCGGCATAATATTATTCAAGTATAAAGGAAATTATTTCAGTTTGGTTATCTATACCGTTGTTATATATACACTTAATAATCGTAGTTTTAGCTTTTTTGGGATTTTATTTGATATCGCTCGCAAAAATTATCGAATTTAATGTAGAAAGGAGTTTAGTTATTTCATATAGTATATATGTACGCGCTCAAGAAACACGTGTAAAAAGATTTTTCCCGGGTATACTAGTAAAATCGATCACTGAAAGTCCAATAAAAATCAGTTCAGTTGGTCTGGACATTAGCTCGGGGAAATAGAAAGACAGACAGACAGAGATAAAAAATATATTTTTTTATCTTATTTGAGTATTATGTAAATAACCACATGTACTTGTAAAAACATGGTACAAAACATTTAATTTTAATACGTTTAAATATTCATTTTACTTTGATAATATTAATAATGTAACTGGTTGTGTTTCGTTTTTTTATTAATATTTTACGTTGGTTACGTTTATTTATTATTTTTGTTCATTGAAATTAGTTAGATATTTTTTTTAAAAATAAGAATTTTCTCTACTTATTATTCTTTTTCGAATCTATTTTTATGATCATTTAGTCTTATATTTTCTTACCAATCCTGTTAAAAACTGAAAAAAAATCATAACTATATCTAATAAGCATTCGTAAAGTTCAAGCGGATGAAGCCGCGTCCGGGTCCGCTAGTTATATTATATTTATGAATAATCATGATTGACCATAATTAAAAATTATTTAGCTCTTATAATTAGTCAGGACATCACAAAGAACTTATAGCAATGTCAGTATCGTTACATTATCTGATAAGGGTACTAGAATCTTATAATCATATTAATATAATTGACGTCTCAGAACTTCATAGTTCTATCTATTGGTGTTATTACCAATAAATAAAGTTGTTATCACATCGAGATAATACATAGTTATTCTTAATTACACATTTGTAAAAAAAATATACTACTAGTCTTCTTACTCTCGACCTTAGAACAATATCAACTGCATGTTCATGGTCGTATCTGAAATTAGATGAGCTTTAACTACGAAGTAAATGGCATACCGCCATTTACTGCTATTATATAGTTATTCCATATTTTTGATAATAGTAACAATATGAGAGGCCAATCGTGGCGCAGGGGCACAAAGTGTGACTGTAAGACCAACTGGTTGTGGGTTCGATCCCCACTCGAGGAGAGGAAATATTTACTTAAATTTATATTTCCATTTCTTCGCTCTGGTGTGGAGGCAAAGCGCGGCGTTGAGTTCTGCCACTCAACACGCAATGCCTCCAGAATTCGGCAGAAAGTGGGGAACTGAGTGTCTTTGCACTAGGTTCCCTCTACTTATCCTGCAGTATGTGGAATACAGCGTGAAGCTGATTTTAACAATATGAGAGGAGTGGTCTTACATACAATAAAATAATTTTGTGAACAGTAGCCGTAGCCAGTTGGAAAATTAACAATATAATCATTATCGAGCTATCAGTTTATCGGATATCTACATTTAACAACGATTATCTATGAAGAATCAGGTTTCCAATTACTCGTAAGTCATTTTTTTACGTACTTAAGTATGTACATATTATTCGTTTAAAAAAATATTTTTAAAGCATATTATTAAGCCTTTTTATTACGACCTCAGCATGGCACGCTGAGGACGTGGTGCCGCGCAGGGGCACAAGGGTGTGACTGTCACGCGACGATTGTGGGTTCGCGGGAATGAATTTTGATTTATTAATATTTTCATTTTCTTCGCTCTGGCACAAAGGCGAAAGTCCGGCGTAGAGTTAAGCCACGCACTCAACACACAATAACTCGAAAAATAATATATATAGGTTGTATACAGACTGAAGCAGAATATTTAATTATATTATTAAACTAGTGGAACCGCGTAGCTTCGCCTCCTTGAACTATACGATTATTTATTAAATATATTTTCGAACTTATTTTTAGCTTTCAATGGTAAGAAAATATAAGCCTTAATAACCAAAACAAGCCGAAAAAGAATAAACTTATTATTCTTGACACAAGACAGACACAAGATAAACACAAGACAGGAAAATAAAAACTTTAATATTAGAAAATGTTTTATTGGGTAATTGAAATGAACAAAGAAAATAAGTAAACGTAAAGGAAATTCTTAGAATTAAAAATAATAAGCACATAATTATTTAAAATAATACAAACTAATAAGTAGACATCGAATTATATGCACTTTCAAAATGCCAAAATACGCATGCAAATATGCACTAAAAAGGGGGAAATGTGCACAAAATATGCACAATCAAAAGAACATTTATTTTTAAAATTTTATAACTATTTTATAAATATAAATCATGTTAATAAAATAAATAATCGTGGTTAATTATTCTAAGCGAATAATGTATTGACGTCTGCCAGATAATTAAATTTATCAATCAGAATACGGTTAAAGCTTAAGCCTATTGAGGTATGATTATTGAATCAGGACCGCATAAATGTTTAGCGCGCTTTAAATCATTATAAATGTACATATTTACATTGTTTGAATAAGCTATTTCTTTAGCTTATAAACTTTTGGTTCGTAATTTAAATTTTAATAAAGATATCTTATCACATGCTCATATATTTTTAGTGCCAATTCTGTTGCTTTTTTAGATTTATGTTGTATCTCGCACAATGCACATAGCATGATAGGCAGAGGGGACATAGGAACCTACTGATATGAGTTTCTTGCCGGCTCTCCTCAGCAGAACAGCCTTCCGAACCGGTGGTAGCTTTTTTTTGTTTATATGTTCATTCGACGATTCAAAATTAATAAAAAAAAGTTTATTTGAATAAAGAATATTTTGAATTTGATAGCTCCCATTTTCCATTAAGACACTTCCGTTACCCACTTTCTGCCGAATTCTCGAGGTAATGTGTGTTGAGTGGTTGAGAAAATGTAAATACTAAATATTTCATTTCGTAAACTATTTTCCGTATTTATATACTGCAGTTAAAAAAATATATAATTTAGAGATTCACTAAGTCTTTCTTCCTCCCGTACTAGCTACATACGTAATGTACCTAGTACGAGTTATCACAATAATAACAAATAATCAATTATCAAATCAATGTCACTATAATTATGAGTAATTTTCTAAATCAATCGTATCAAAAATATACGATAGACGATAGATAAAATTACTGGTTCGAATCAATAATATTTTTTTTTTTGCATAGTGCATTTATAGAGGAAAGTCGTGTGACTTTTTATATTTCCTATGTAAACTACTGTACTTGAGATCAGCGTTAGCTCGAGCATTTAGAATGTGTCATGTGTCATACATCCGGTGTTGGAGAATCCCTCCCCGAGTCTATAAACTCAGGTCGCCTGTCGAATTCTGGGGAGGGCACAGTTCTGCGCTATTTCAGGGCAAAAGAGGCGCACGCTCCAGGACAATCCCTACCACGCTTAACGTGGACTATTGCAATATCAGGGTTCTACATGCCGTCTTGTCAATTTTTAAAGGCAGGATCGGTCAACCATCTGGCTACGTGTTGACTCGGACGATCGTGTCTGACTCTACGCATGCCTTTACAGGTCCCACAATGGTAATACAGGAACGGATCGGCACAGATCCCCTCCTCTGAGGTTGTGATACTTAGTGATTTTAATGTGCACAATGTCATATGGCTTAGATCACGCACCACCGACCAGGAGGGAGGGCTGTATTCGACCTTGCTATGGCGAACGGACTCTCGGACGCGGACAATCACAATACATCCTTATTTTATTTGGCCTTCTGCTAACTTCATTCGGAGCGGTGACAGGTTGTTGTCGACGCCTCTTTGGAGTCTTCAGATCACTGCCTGGTACGAGGTGTTGTACCCATCAAGTGCCCGCTTGAACTACGTGATTATTTATTTAGTAAACAGAATTGACTGACAACTATAATGATTTCTAATATGATTTTTTATTACTTTAATCTGCAATCTTCCTATATTTTTTTTTAATACATTATCGTAATTTCTATAAGGTTTTATGATTTTTTTGTGCAATGTTGATGCTTGATATTTATAATAATATACTTTGAGCATTGATACATAAAGCTAATTATTTATTATATATTTTTGTAACATTACGTTCTTTTTACCTATGTTATGTACGTCTTTTCATAATTTTAAAACTCTGTTAAATGTGCTAATGTCAGTAAATAACTTTATTTACTCCTCCTCCTCAGAAATAGCCTTAAATGTTAAATTATTTATATGGGTAAGAATTAATAATATTCTATATAAAATGATTGCTGTAGTTTTGAAAGTAGTTACATATATTATTAACATAATGTACAATTGTTAAATAAGTAGTTCTTACAGAGTAGACGTAGAAAGGATGTTATAAGATTTTTATAAAGATTTATTTCAAACGAACGAACCAACCGAAGAATCTATGTTTTACTTAAGATTTCTTTGAAGATCAAATCGTTACTTATGTCTGTTTGTTTTCAGCTTCACGCTGTATCCCGCATACAGCAGGGTAGGTTAAGGCATTCCGTTCTCCACTTTCTGCCGATTTCTGGAGGCATTGCGTGTTGAGTGGCAGAACTCAACGCCGCGCTTTTTTTTTTCGCCTCGACGCCAGAGCTTAAAGTTAAACTGTAACTGACCGGACAGTTAAAAATCCCGTTTTATGTTAAATTTCACTTAATTTATAATTGTTATAAATAACTGCCTTGAGTTCATTCAAATAACGATAACTTTTTTTTAATTAACCCATTTTGATAAAACAAACTTAAAATGTTATTCTGAGTTAAAACAAAACAATTGGTAAAAGTTTTAACTAAATCGGTTTAATACTTTCGGAGATTAACGTGGTTAACATACATATAGGCAGACAGCCAGACAGACAGACAAGAAATTTAAAAAATATATATTTTTGCTTTCTATTATTCTTTTAAAGTGTCCCCCTATCCATGTCAGTCAAAATTACTAAATGTACAGGCAAAATATTTTTACTGTTTATATAAATATATAATATTTATGGGATTTTTATGGGGGCGGCAGCGGCAGGAGGTGCGACTGCAAAACCGACTGGTTGTGGGTTCGATTCCCACTCGAGGAGATGAAATATTTACTTAAATTTATATTTCCATTTCTTCGCTCTGGTGTCGAGGTTAAGCGCGGCGTTGAGTTCTGCCACTCAACACGCAATGCCTCCAGACTTCGGCAGAAAGTGGGGAACGGAGTGTCTTAACACTAGGTTCCCTCTGCCTACCCTGCTGTGTGCGGGATATAGCGTGAAGCTAATTTAATTTTTTTTTGTATACTTATAATAAAATCGTAACGGATCGTTGTCTGTCACTGCCATGGAAGATATATCTGAAAAACTATTATTGGATTTATCAATGTAATCGAACCCAAAAAATGTTTTTTATTTTCCTTTGCCTGTTTGTCCGTTTGTGTGTGTGTAACGCTAATCTTAGAAACGATTCCAGTCCGATTTACGGCCGCAAGCTGAGGTTCGAGTCCCGCAAGGGGAGCCCGATCGTAGTTGTTGATATCCTCTCAAGCAAACACGTAGTTCTCGCAATTTCTCAGACAGAGTACTTACCCTTTTCCCTCTTCCTGGTGTCGCTTGTAAAGGCCAATAGGGCTAACATCATTTGCTTCATGTTCAAAAACAAACATTTTTCTTTTAAATACGACAATTTTAGCGAAAAATCTAAAAAAATCCGAAGATTTAAACTACGATTTACCTATACCTATACACATAAACAAAAGTGAGGCCAATCGTGGCGCAGGGGAATAAGCGTGCCACTGTAAATGCGATAGATAGTGGGTTCCATTCTCACTTGAGGATTGCGGTTGAAATACATATTGAAATTGAATATCTGTAACATCTCATGAGTAACCATAATAGTCCAGCTAAACTATACGAAATAATAAAATACCGCTTTAACAAAAGTTGTTGAGCGTGATAAGCATATTGCGGTGACATATTGGAGTTGATGATCTGGAACATCTTATGAATAACCATAACGGTCCAGCTAAGCTATAAGAAATAATGGAGGTGAAGTAATGAAGGCGTTAGGCATTTTCCATTGATATGTTAAAATGAAAGAGCTTGTATCTAAAGAACTATAAGTAAACAAAGCTAAATTATAAGAAACTAGCGACTTCGGCCGCTTAAACTACATGATTATTTATTTTATTATATAATATAAGTACATGGGTTACATAAACGTAACTTTTTGAAGAATATTTATTTTGGACATACTAAAATATAACGTCTGTTGATGCTTGACTACTTACCTATTGATTATAAGTATTGTTCCATAGATTGGTTTGCAATATGATGTCAATATTTGTTAGCTCTTCTTTATTTTAAAACCGTTTCTGATGTGTAGACTTAAAAATATTTTACTTCTCCATAAACAGCCTTAATATACATTTTTAAATAATTGATTTAGATAGGGATTCATCAAAATCATAATAAGGACTTATCCTTATCACTTTTTTCTGCATTTTTTAAGAGAAATAATTTGAACATAAATATAAGGAAGTAATAATACTGTGTTGTTGAAAATAGTTCCAAAATGATTCCTTTGTCTTTTTTTATTTTTATTTGTAAAATACAAAAATAGTTAGGTTATCCTTAATAAATAGGCATACGCTGTACCGAGCTTTTTTGCATTCCTCAAGAGTTATATAGGTTATTCAATCATTGCGGTGAACTTCTTAGTTAGCTTTATATTAAAATATTTAATTTCATTAGTACTAAAAAAAATCCACGACACCGTATATCCATCTTTTATTAATAAGAGTCTGTTTGTAATTTCAAAATCACCGTGTGTTTTTTGAAATTTCAAAGCTATTTAGAGGCCAAGAGTACTTAGAAGACTTGTGATGCAAGGACACAAAATGTGACTGTACACGTGACTGGTTTGTTCGATCGCCACTCGAGGAAATGAAATATTTATTTAAATGTATATTTCCATTTCTTCGGTATGGTGTCGAGGCATAGCACGGCGTTGAGTTCCGCCACTCAACACACAATGCCTCCAGAATTCGGTGAAAAGTGGGGAACGGAGTGTCTTAAAATTAAGTTTCCTCTGCCTAACCTATACTTTGCGGGATACAGCATGAAAGTGATTTAATTTTAAATTTTAATATGGTTATTTACCCTATACCTAAATATAAATTATATTTTTAATTTTATAATTTTTGTGTGTCTGTCTTTATATTTCTGCGGGCTAATCTAAACAGCTAAACTGATCTGACTGACCGATAAAGAGAGTCACGGAGAACACATAGGCATTTTATCATTACTCATTATTATATATACATACAATTATGGACTGATAAATCCTCCTTTGCATCGCGCAGTCGGGTGAAAATAAACTTGTTTACCAATGCTATCGAAAGCTACTAGCAAATTAAAAATTAACTAAGAAGTTCATCGTTGAAGATTCAGCAGAAATTTCAACAGTTGCTCGTTTAAAACTTAACTTTATATTTATTTATGCCTAATAAAATATAACTTCCTGTAAAAAAGTATAAAAGTACAATATTTAATTTTGATCCCACGTAAAATAACTATTCAAGAGACAATAAATAATGACAATTCAATTTCAATTCAATCATATAGGTACAAGAATATAATTTACTTTTACAAAGGTAGTAAAGTTATTGTGACATTTTTATTATAGGAACAAAAATTCCAACATTTCAGATATAATTATTTTACATACATAACTGCAGAGAAGGTGGACCCCTCCGTGTTTCTATGGTTATTGATTTGTGGTAGACTGCAAATCAATAAGAAATACTATGGGGCAGTTTCTTGATCGTGGTAGTCGAGCCAAAGAGAAATTTAAAAGGGGTTTTTTAACTATTGTTAACTTGTTCCCGACTGCTAAGGAAGGGTTATGTTTTTCGAGCGTATCTTGTATGTACGTAATATTCTTTATTACCTCTAATTCTTTATATCTCCAAAACCGCTGATCGGGTTTACTTAATTGAGGTATCGTTAGATTCGTATTAGCAGCCCAAGTGTTCTTAGATAGGTGATGTTAAAAAAAACAATCACGTCGGCTGTGGGACGCCATTGGACTCAGTGAAAAAAAAAATCGCTTCGAATACCATAATAGGGATATCAAATTCAAGAGCTCAACACGAGGATTTCAAAAAAGTATACCATGATTATCATTACCATAATAAATTCTACTAAAAAAGTGGAAAACAAAAAAAAATTGTAAAAACAAAAACCCCGACTGCAAAAAACTAAAAAGAAAATAAACAAGACCAAAAGTTTAATAGGATTAACAGTCGGGACCTATAAGTAATTCTTTAATCAATAAAATATTTACTAGGAACTCTTCGTAATTTAAAGAGGTCCAGGCTGTTAATCCTAATAGACTTTTAGGCTTGTTTATTTTCTTTTTAGTTTTATGTAGTCGGGGTTTTTGTTTTTACAAATATTTTTTTATTATATTTAGCTATAAGCACGTCTACTGATATGTTATGGCAGCACTGCAACATTATAATCCTCGAAGAAAACAGAGGGGTGTTATAGATTTTACGTGCCTGTGCTGTGTATGTATCACGCATACACAACTCCTCAAATTTATAAAACTCCTCAGTTTTCTTAGGTCTGCCTGTGGCACCTCCCAAACGGATGAATCGATTTTGATCTAGTTTTTTTTTATTTGAGAGGTGGTTTAATCGATTGCTCTCAGCCAAGAAAGAAAATATGTTCGTTCCTTAGAAGATTATCAACTCTTTTTTTGTTGTTTTATAAAATAAAATTTACAAATTCTTTTTGGAGCTTTTTGTGTCAAGATTTTAAATTATCAATTTTAAAGGTAAAATTGATAATTTAAATAATTATTATAAACTATTATTATATTAGTATCATTATTTGAATATTTATTTTATTTCCAAATTATATATTAAAAGTATTGAAAGTATATATTTACCCATGTCGTCGGAATCGTCAGAAAGCACAGATGATCTGTCATCTATTTTCTGAAACAAAAAAAAAATCTATTAAAACAAAATATTACGCAGTAGACAAGAATTAGTTTTTTTTTCTTGAAAAGCAACAAAAATATATTGTATAAACGTAATGCGCATTTATGAAGATTTGGCCTATAAAACTAAATTTACTCTAGTTAAAAATAAATGGTTGCTACTTTTAGAACGATGTGACACTGGCTGGTTAGCCAACGATAAGTGTTGGTATGCGTTGGGCTTGAAAAAGCAATTTGTTTAAATTGAATATTGACTTGCGATATCATAGTATACATTAACATACAATTTAAGAATTTCACCTTATCAGAATATCTGTAAATAGTTTAATCTTATATTGAAGGATGCTACAGTCAACGAAAAAAATATTATTTAATTATTATGGTACGTCGAAATGTCTATTTTTGACCTCATAAAGCGTCAGATTATGCAGTTTTAATTTTTGTGTAATGTTAAGAGGGTTAGTATAAGATTGTAATGTAAGTTTGTGGTGACGCAGTCCTTGTCGACGCAACCATCGATCCGAGCCTATTTGTTGACCGTCTGTCCGTCCGTCCGTTTGTATGACAAAGGCATTGGATTGTGCTTTGTCGGTCCACATAAAATATATAAAAAACATATATCGTTATAAGTAATTTTTTTCACAATTTTAGTTTTATGTTTAGTCCTTGGACAATAAATAACGTCAATTCAATTTCAATTCAGTCTTATATCGTTTCAAAAGTCTACGAGAGCATCGAAAAGGCAAGGGAGTAAGGTTATTGTAATATTTTTATTATACGAATATAATTCTAACATTTCAGCTCATTTCATTTCAGAAAGTGGGGAACGGAGTGTCTTAACACTAAGTTCCCTCTGCCTATCCTGCTGTGTGCAGGATACAGCGTAAAGCTGATTTAATTTGATTTCATTTTAATTTCAGATACTGGTATTTTACATACATAACTACTGAGAATGTAGACCGCTCTATTTTGTTTCTATAGTTATTGATTTGTAGTGGACTACAAATCAATAAGACATATTATGGCTAAAGATAAATTTAAAAGGTGTCTTTTACCTATTGTTAACTTGTTATATTTAGTAATAAGTAGGGGAGACTGGGGCTTTCTGTAATATTTTTTATGAATATTCTTATATTTTCAAAACTCTACATATTCTAGTTATTTTTTGTGTACATGTTTATGGTATTTGAGTATTTAATCTAATTTAATGAAATTGTTATTATGTTTCATATAAAATTAACTTTTGTAAAAAATAAAACTAGTTACAACTTGCCCCTTGTTAGGGGTAAGATGTAACAGAGGTCAAAATCGATAGTTTTACCCTGTGGCAAAAGCTCATAGTGGACGATACCTTTCCAATCCCACCATACACATAGCATCACTTAGTTACGATTCAGACCGGAATTCGCCACTGTCTGTGGGGCTTGTCCATGCGACTATGACCTTTGTCGCACATTCTTATCGTAAGTCACAGATTTTTCATCACTCGTAATCAACTGTTTAAGAAATAGTTTGAAATTGTTATGTTTTAACAAAGATTCACAAATGGAAACACGTTGCATTAGGTTTCTCTCAGTGAGATCATGGGGTACCCAAATGTCAAGTTTTTTCTTGTACCCAAACTTTCGTAAAACTGTTTTATGATCAACATCCAGTTCTTCAACAATGTCGTAGCTATAAATATGTCGATCTTGCTGCACGTTCTCAAAAATCGCACAGATTTTATTTGTGACAGGGCGTCCAGAGCGAACCTCTGGAAATTTTTGTGTAAAAGATTCCACACAAAAATTTCCAGACTTGAAACGCTTGAACCATTTGTGCTACTCTTATTGATACCACATTAGGTCCGTAAACCGCACAAATTTTATTCGCTCCGGGTTCGTCGCATTTTACCTTTTTTGTAACAAAACTTTAAAATATACCGAATTTCTTCGTCACATACGTTCATTTTGCTTGCTTGAAAAACAAAATAAAAATAGCGAGAACTAGTTGTTTTTTTAATGATGCACTAAACATATTCAGAATGTCACATGTAATGGTATTAAAATCGGTCAGTTACATTCAGTACAGCCAAAGAGGTTTGATTACTAATAATAAATTTAAAATATGAAAATACATTTGGCCCGATCTATTATATTGTATGTAATTGAAAACATTTTCCATTGGAGAGTTTTTTTAATAAAATACCATCCAGTTTAAAAATAAACGCCCTTCCACTAAATTGGAACGATACGTCTGCCCTGTAGTACCTATATTTAAAAAAAAAATAACTGGTTGTCTATAAATAAAATAAATAAATCAGATTCACGCCATATCCCGCACACAGCAGGTTACGCAGAGGGAACCTGGTGTTAAGATACTCCGTTCTCCACTTTCTGCCGAATTCTGGAGGCATTGCGTGTTGAGTGGCAGAACTCAACGCCGCGCTTTGCCTCGATACCAGAGCGAAGAAATGGACATATAAATTTAAGTAAATATTTCATCTCCTCGAGTTGGGATCGAACCCACAACCAGTCGGTTTTACAGTCACACTTAGTGTACCTGCGCTACGACTAGCCTCAAATACGTAATAGGCCTCGTTCGTTTATATTTGCAATAAATTCACGAATTGACGTTTTATGATAACAAACTAATTTGCGATAAGAGTGGTGGTACCTTTGTACAAATTAAATACAGATAACGCTTTTGAATTTAAGTTTAAGATATAGTTAGTATAGTGTGCCTTAATTCCGTTGGAAGTCGAAAGATTCTTATAGAAAATAATATACCTTCAATAGAGCGTTATTGAATTGTATTCCCAGAAAGATATGTAGAAAATCCAATAAGAATACTGGAATAATATTTCATATGATAAAATTACTGAAAGAATTCATAAAGCGCAAAGGAGTTGTATTTATATATAGAATAGGGACTATTAAAGATTCCTAGTTGATCTGAGGTCGCATTCATTTTTAAAATGTCATGTATCTTAAGATACCAGATATGAAAGCACTCGATGGTGGATGAGTTGTTGCATTGCCAGGAAATGAAATTGACAGCGTTGGCAATATTCCGAAACACCGCTACAACTCCTTCATTCCGGTCCACTGCGTCTTTTATATAGAGTACCTGAAGTATACAGATTGCCGGTAACATATAGATTACATACAAGCTGTACTATACACTAGATTAAGGATTACAGTACAAAAACTTTATTTTACTTACTGATTTATATTAGGCTTTTATAGAGTATTTAAAACTGTGGTTTAATTTAATGTGGTGTTTACACTTCCACCCTGTATATGTGTATATATATATATATATATATATATATATATATATATATATATATATATATATATTCCCGCAAATTGTATAGTAATTAGAGGCCGGTCGTGGCGCAGCGGCACAAGATGTGACTGCAAAACCGACCGGTTGTGGGTTCGATCCCCACTCGAGGAGATGAAATATTTACTGCAGAAAGTGGGGAACGGAGTGTCTTAACACTAGGTTCCCTCTGCCTACCCTGCTGTGTGCGGGATACAGCTTGAAGCTAATTTAATTTTTTTTAATTTTTTTTTGTATTGTAATTGTATTCTGTGAGTGATATACTTTAACGCCGCACTTTTCTCGTTAGTCACTTCGCTCATTACCAGAGGAAGTAAAAATATCTTTTATTTCCCCGAGTGGCAATAAAACCCACAAACGTCGCGTTTACATTCGCACGCTTGTCCAGCGACCGCACGTGAGTAAGCCGCATCTCATTGATATTAAACTGTATGATGTTAATATTTTTTCAACAGTTAATGTTTTTATGGTGTTGACAATTTTAATAAATGTACTATAAATAAAATACTGTATTTTTATTGCCAACAAAACGACTCCATGACATCTATGCTTTATTTTTTTATTTCATGAATCTCACCACCATCCTACACAGTTATCTCCCGTTTTAGATAGAAGTTGAATGAAAGGATAATGCTGTTGAGATGTGATCTTTTCACAGGATATGTGAAATCAGTTAAGCTGATCGAAGCCGCAATGAACAGATACACAGAATGGCGCTCCATTCGCTCTGGCTACCCGCTAGGGATACAGCGTGAAGCTAAGTTAGGAAGTATTTCAAAAGTTTTTGACGTAAAATATATGCAGAAGCTGTAAATACTACTGTGAAAATATTTAACATTATGATGTGTTTATCTTTTTTATTTATGAACCGATTGAAATAAATGTTACGGGAAGTTTGCTAAGATATAAAAGTGCACTTAAATCGATTAACGCCCAATCTTAGATTGTTCCATATATCTATCCAATCTATTAAGTATATATATTCGTGTATATATATTCTTAAGAGTGTCCGATAAATTTTTCCGTGGTCTAATTAAGTTTATCTAATTAAGTCAATAATATGTTAGTGTATAACTAATATGGTACTACACAATATCTATACAATATTCGTGTGCCTGCAAAAGTTTCAAATTGATTATATAATGAAAAAAGGTAGTAACGTGATCCCCTAAGGTATTGTGGGCTCTTTTATATTTATAATTAAAAATTATAGTTTCTCGTGACACCTAATATTTTATTTGAACCCACTGGTAGGTATTCAATTTACTTAGTCTGACCATAAATACTGTTACAATTAAAGATAAACAAAATGAATTTTGAATTTATAGTTTTTATACGTTTTTTTTAATTTAATTCTGTTTTCTTAGTTTCGCCAATATATTTGAAATTTTTTGGAGTTTCATACGGTTGGTGTTAGTCAAATGATTGTGCCGGGCTGTTATTAGTTACAATGAAACCTTCCCTGCTTGTGACAGGAAAAGATTGGCCGTCTACGTTTGTCAAGGGTTTGTACGAAAATGACGACGGTCATTTCTAAACTGATAATTTGAAAAAGAATAGGGTGGTAAAATCGAAACAACCACTTAAGCGGTTAAGAAAAGGAGGTTCAAAAATTTGTTTAAAGATGCGAAATTTATTTCATTTACAACGTGGGCATTGTCCGAATTTGATGTTGGCTATAAAGAAGTGATTGTGCCATGTTTTTCTAAACAATGGTATCAAAACATCGGCACAGGTGTTGGCGTGTTGAGTTGCAGAATTCAACGCCGCGCCTTGGCGCCAGAGCGAAGAAATGAAAATATTAATAAATATTAAATCAGTCTGCCTAGTAGCGATCGACAGCGATCGATCCCACAGCGTCGCCTTACAATCACACCCTTGCCTGCCTGAGCCACGACTCTGACACGTATATAATTGGGAATATTTAATATTTATAGTATTTTTTGTTTAATATATACCAGTAGTTATTATAACATATGAAAAAAGCATATTTTAGGCATTTATTTCCATATATATGTCTATATCTTTCATCAATTAATTATCATATCGGCGGAAAAATATTCAGTGTTCAAAATTACACTATAATACCTTATTAGCATCGACATTGTTTTATTGATAGTAATTAAAAAAAATGCTTGTTTTTTATGACACAATATAGAATAATTTATTCTATAGAGCACTGGTCTGGCCTGGCACAGCCAGTGGTCCGCACAAGCCTAAATATGGTCCGCGAACGATTTTAATTTTAAGACTAGGGATGGTGAGGTTTTCATTTGATTATCACGGTTAATTTTTATTATATATATGCATAGTGGTCCATGGTTGATATAAAAGTGATATAAAAGTGGTCCGTGGTTATAGAGGAATGATACATTCTTTATATTTTTTAACTATAATACATAATTATATTCCTTAAAAGATTACCGTGTACTAAAATGGCGGCCCTGTTCCCGCATTTACGTCTATAATATTCTAATATCTAATATTTGCCATAAAAATTAAGCCACACTTAAAAACATGTCGACATAAATAAAGGAAATATAAATCATTGAAAAGAAAAAATCCACTAATATTATACTTTTTTTTTTGTACTTGAATGACGAAAACTACGTTTTAAGTTTCACTAGGCTTAGAACTATTACCATGCTAAAATTTATTCGGTTCCATCCAGTAGTTTTCGGTATTTTATGTAATTTTTTAGAAGGACGGACGCTAAACTTTAATTTAATGTAACATGTACAAACTGCGATTAGTTTAATCGTTTTGGAAATATCGAGTTTTAGCTTCACCTATTTTGATTTTGCTGATATTAAAGTATATTTTACAAGAGAATAATTTAATACCACTAGATACAAAACATTTAATTTTAATTAAGTCGCTCATATAACACCGTCGTGGGGTAGCGGCATTGACAGTCAGTCAGTGTCTGATCGTTAACACGATAATTGTGGGTTTGATTCCCACCCAGGCTAATAAAATGTTTTCCTTTCCTAGCTAAAGTTACTAGACAAAACAGGCGATGTCTTGAAAATTGCGCGATAAGTGACGGAGTGTCTTAACACTGGGAACCTTTGTATACCTTGGAAGATGCGGGATTCGGAGTAAAGCTAGAAAGCTATCATATAAGAACACACGAATAATATTTAATTATAGCTTTGCAACACCATGCTTAAAATGATGAAGAAGTTATACTTATTAAATATTTTAGTATTATTGGAATAATTTAACAGTATTAATAGTATGGTATCCCACAATACATCCGTACGAACGAATATTTTGTGGCGTACCAGATTTATTCAGATTCTTTTAAAATTCTATAACTATAACATTGTTAGTTTTCTATTCACCTCAAATTACTAATAGCATCGATACATTAACATTTCTAGTTACTGAAATGACCGAAATACTGAACCAAATAATATGCATTCAAAGAGAACACTCTCAGTTAGTTCGTTTTTCGCATTGTATATTTGGATATGCATCACGCATATTTATGATTTAGTACTTTAACTATGTTACTTAGAAAGTATTTGTAGCGATGGATTATTTTAAATTCGTTCATTATAATTGAGGCCAGTGGTGGCGCAGTGGCACGAAGTGTGACTGTAAAACCGACTGGTTGTGGGTTCGATCCCCACTCGAGGAGATGAAATATTTACTTAAATTTATATTTCCATTTCTTCGCTCTGGTGTCGAGGTTAAGCGCGGCGTTGAGTTCTGCCACTCAACACGCAATGCCTCCAGAAATCGGCAGAAAGTGGGGAACGGAGTGTCTTAACACTAGGTTCCCTCTGCCTACCATGCTGTGTGCAGGATACAGCGTGAAGCTGATTTTTTTTTTTGTTAATTATAATCAATCACAATATTTTCATTTTGCCCGGAAATATCTTTTTTTTATATTTGAAAGGTTTGCATTATCTGAGGAAATCATTTGAGAATATTTGCATCTACGAAGACCATTTGAAATGTAAATTGCTGTTTAAATATTGCACGCTAAAATGATTGCTTGCCTTTCTGGCCCAATATTAATCTTACTACAGTAATCGAAGGTTATAATTACTTTTTTTATGAACACTATATCATTTCCTTTTTTAATGTCCACCGAACGCCATGTATAAATTGTTGAAATATTGAAATATGAATGTATAAATCTAAACTATCAATACTTAGCGTAAATAAGATGTAATAAAAATAATAATTACTTAAACAACATTGTTGATATTCTGTAGCAAAAAATGCAATACTATAAAGATTTGCAACAAAAATATTGAATAATAATAGTCTGACAGAATTTTTGGTGGCAATAATACGCTGTAACTTGTCAGTAGTAAAGTATAGAAAGCAGTTGGAGGTTTTACTGCCGTAAGACAATAAACATTTTGCCCGTTTCTTATAGGAAAGTACATATTGTACATATAAGTGCAACGGTTATCTTTACGGACCTCAAGTGTCCTCATATTATTAAAAAAAAATGCGCGAAAATTTGTCAGAATAATTCAAAATTGCTCAAATATTATTCTATGAAATAATTCAAAATCTTTTTATTTGATATTTACGTTTAATAATCAAAAGACAAGACGCAAATTAGTTGAAGTAAAACATTTAAACGTCACTTGATATCAACTGCCACAATAGCAACTTAAGGTAGGTCAGTTCCAATTGAGTTGAATAAATGTCCGTCGTGCCGCGCGATGTTACCTATACTGTGTGACTATAGTTTATATTTATGACTTATTTCAATTCACGATTAGTAATTTTTAATGTGTTTTATAGGCATTCAGTCGTGATTAGTTAATATTTTTTTTCTTTCAATATATATTTATATCAATTCTTATGAAAAAACAAATCATTTAAAAAAATTAAATTAATATAATTAAATGTTTTAGAAATAAATAAAAATATTCAATTTTGTATTTTCATAATAATGGTTTTGAAAGGTTAATTATTTGGCCATTAACGGCCAGTTGTGACACAGGGAAACAAAGTGAGTACTGGTTGTGGGCTCAATTCACACTAGAGGAAATGAAATATTTACTTAAATTTATATTTCCATTTCTTTCCTCTGGTGTTGAGGCAAAGCGCATTGTTGAGTTACCCAAGTAACAAGCAATGCCTCAAGAATTTAGCGGAAAGTGGGGAACGGAGTGTCTTAATACTAGGTTTCCGCTGCCTTACCAGCTAGATACTTATATGGCATAATTATATGGCAATCTATGTCCTTTATCCATAAATAATTCAATAAAATCACCATTGTTCTTATTAGTATATAGTTATTTATTCAAAATCATATTATTCTATGAATAATCAAGATTAAAAATTAAAATTATATTCAAAATTTTATATAAAATCATCACATATTTTATTATTATAAGCACCACTACCCCTTATCATAGAAATAATATAAAGATGTTTGATGGTGTATTTGGCTAGTATTGATCATTCCATAAAAATGTGTAAATTAAATGTAAATAATTTGCAATTGCATAGACTTCAAAAAGAATTGTAAATTTGTATTTTTAATTTATAATATCATAATGTTATAAATAGTTACATTTTAAAGTTTAAATTTGGGGCTGTTGTGATGCAGTAGCACAACATTTGACTGTAAACAGACATTTGGGGGTTCCATTCCTGCTGGGATAATGAATTAAAGCGCAGTGTTTTTACAGTAGTTCAATTAAGACTATAGTGCATAAAATTATGCTAGGGCAAAGAAAACAATATAAGACTTTCATACAGATATGATTAAATGCTTCATAAATGAAGAACCAAAGTAAGACTTAATAAAAACTAGGTTTTTATTAAATACTTTGTAGATGTTATTATTTCAGATGTTCATTTTATTTTAAATGGTATTATTTTATAAGGTAGTAGAGTAAGTAGAGCTTGCTATACTTTACTAAAAAAATTGTATGCTAAAGGTTATTTTAATAAGAATAATTTTAGTTTATTATACTACTTTATATGTATATAAAAAAACTGAACAAACAATGATTTCAATCATTTAATATTCATTTGCTTTAAATCTTATATTTATTTTATATAATAACCTAAATTAACCTAATTCGTCATTACCGTAGTTGTACAGCTGGGTTAAATTCAATAGGATTTTAGCATGGAAGGTTGGAATATTACAATTACAAAATATTTTAAATACAACAGTAGAAGTGCTTGTAGATGTAATTTCATAACACTACTAGTAACCACATTCATTTAGTTTTATAATGTATTTATAATATATTTCTTACATACACTGTGATGTTTTGGGAGCTTTTAGTTTTCTACTGAATAGAACTTTAAATATAAAAAATTAAATAATAATAATTAAAGATATTATATATATATCACATTTATATTGCATTTTGACCTACTAAAATTTGTTTACTACAGAGAAAATATAATACTAAATAAAAACATATTTATACTTATAGTTGATTTATTAAAAGATGAAAATATATATTTTTTTAAATAATAAGTGTATATAAAGATGTATGCCACTTGATCAAGATTCAGCAAGTCACTAATGACTAAGTGAAACCAACTTTCACTCATGTCAAACAGCAGCTGAATTAACACAATAATAAAAAGCAAATAATATGAAGTTACAATGAAAAAAAGATATAAAGTAAATAACGAAATAAGGAAAACGTAAAATGTTCCTATTTGACATATCAACACAACCATGTGTACTCCAATTAGAAGATATACATATAAACACAATCGACTGGCATGTGTATAACACGGCACGGTAGGCCGATAAGAATATTATGAGAAACAGTAACAATAAAATGTATGATGAGCTCAATAAAGTGGCAATTACGTGAAAATTTTAAAGATAATCTTACCAGAGTGTCTTGATCGCCAAGTTCACGGTAATAAGATTCACTGCTCCCCCTTCTGCTGCTTATACACATCGCTTTTCTTAGCATGCTCGAAAGCATCGTACAAAATCCACATTGTTGCATAGTTACTATCTTACGAAGCGAATAAACGATTCGAGTATAAGTTAGAAACTGCGGAAACCAGCAGCGAGATTTATTTCATTCACCACAAGAAAGCGCACTAGGTATTCGAAATTCTACATTTTGAAACCATTGATCAATTCAAAATACTTTATAAAGTTAACGGCATCGTTTGTATGTCATAGTTTTAAACAAAATTATGTTTTAGTTAAGATAAATCGGGACAGTTGTGATAGCACGCGGCAATCGGGATGATAGCTGGCGAATAACTACGGCACTACACGCATCCAGCTGCCGTACGGCACGACAACGAACAAGCTAAGTAGCATGAGCGCGCGCTACTCTCTTGCGACGGCGCATCAACACACTTGCGTTAATGTAATATATTACTATTAAATATGATATATTAAATCATTTATATTAGTAGCTATTTTTATGTTTAAGAAGAAAATAAAATTATTTAACAAAAATTTATGAGAAAATCGTATTTAGATTCAAAAGTTTGCTAAAAATCAGGCATAAATATTTATCTACGAAGCTTCTAAATAAGTAAAAAATATGTTTCCTCTAATTATTAAAAAAATGGATTCATGAATTAGGTTACAAAATTAAAAAAAAATATAAAATTGCAGTCGCATTTTATTAATTACCTACTTTTTGAATGTTTAGATTATAAAAAGGTCTAATGTGTTGCTGCTGTTAATAAAACTTCATTATTATTAAATATATAAAATCATGAAAGTTATTAAATTATTTATATATAATTAATTAATACGAGAACCACTAAATAAATGTCAATGTCATATAATAAGTTTAAATAAAATTATAATTATAAAAAATACTAAGAGGGAATACAAAAAAAAAAATTTATTACTAGAAACTAGAAAGACTAGTTTTATTTGATTTTTTAAATAGTAACACAGAAATAAAAGTAATAATTGCTTAAGACTTATATTAAACTTTAGTTCTTTTTGTCATAATAGATGGCTCTAATAGTTGGCTAGTTATGCTAAGAGGTGGCGCCGTTTCTAAGAGATCTAATTTACTCTGTGAAAAGGCAAAATTACAATTATTCATGTTTTATATACAAATATAGGAAACAGAAATCAGATATTTTATAAATATTTTTTAAAGCAGGTGGCAAAATTTATTAACAATCAAAGAAACTTATATTTATGAAAACCATAACTGTCAAATACATATCGTCAATGTATTAAACGAGGTTCATTATATTCTGTAGACTGTAGACTGTAGAGTATAATGTTCTTTGTTTAACACTTTGACGTCGAAACAAATCGCTGTTTATTTTTGAAATTATTTACAGATTACAGAGTACATTATCCCTTTAAGGTAAATTATATTTCATAGAGCGTTTAAATTTAGTATCTAATTATTTTTTACTAGAATACTTAAATTCATTTTCAAGATTATGTGATGTTTTTAACATAAGTTTCTGTTTCTGCTCAGATATTATGTTGACTTGTTTAAAAGCGGATGTTATATTAGAAGTTTCATTAAAAAGTTTAAACTTTAGGCTAATGACTCTAAAAAAAAATCTAAAATCTTTAAGCATTTTTACTTTGTTTCTAAATAAATATTTATTGTATTGGAATTGGTGTCTTAAGATTTTACTTTTCTGGATTTTCTCATTATTCTGGCAGTAAATTAACGTTCTCGTAATTATTTGTAAATGTTATACTTGTTTTTATAAAAAATTTTTTAGCTTCACTCTGTATTCTGCATACAGCAGGGTAGGCAGAGTGAACCTAGTGTTAAGACCCTTCGTTCCCTATTTTCCGACGAATTTTTCGAGACATTGCTTGTTGAGTTTCGTAACTCAATGCCGGGCTTTTGCTTTGGTGCCAGAACGAAGAAATGTAAAATATTAGGAAATAATAAATAATTCAGGGAATGAATTATTATTTCCTAATATTTACAGTCACACCCTTGTGGCTGCCACGACGCCCTCAACCAATATTTTGTCTGACCCACAAATCTTTTGCCCATTACATATCACATATGTCATATGCTCAACGTCTGGGTAGTTTGTGTACCAAATTTAGTACCTAAATTAAACCAAAATTATTCCTTCAGTCAGTAAGAACCAGCAAAGTAGTAAGGTAAGCCACAGGCACAAAGACCAAACAAGTGCATTTGTTGGCAGCTACGAGTATATTTTGTTAATTTTCAGTCATTAAGTTAGAGTCGTATACTTTTATTAATTTGTAATGATTGACATTGATGTTAATATTTTTTTTAATATTTACTAATTAAATTTAGAAATCATTACGGATCGGCGTCTGCACATGGAAGATATATAAGAAAAAATGTTATTGCGGCGGCGTTTATTAATGTAATAGAACCCAAACCAAAGATTTTTTTAATTTACCATTTGTCTCTTTGTCAGTACGCTTGTTCATGCTAATCTCAGAATCTACTTAGTTACTTAGTTCGACAAATTTGCTGATTGCTATAATATTTATTTTATACAATTGTTTTACTGAATTAGCTAAATCTTAGCTAGCTTTCAATTTGTATGATGATAAAATATACCGAGATTTCAAGATTTAGGATCGGGAATTTCCTGCGTAATGAGTTTACGCGAAAAACTGAGCTTGCCGTGCACGCGTACTTACCGTCTGACTGGTATCTGTCTTTTTAATTAAACTTATTTACAAGAATGATACATGATAGTAGAAAATAGTGCTGCAATCACCTTTAATTATAATTATGGAAGTGCGTTTTTGGCACATAATGCTTTTAAGGCAGTTTTCCTTGGTAGTAAAATTGTTAGTAACCAATAGAAAAAATAATATATTTATCAAATATGTCTATATGTCTTAATGCGTGGAATAATCCACGAAGAGCGGGACTGTACCTGTCCCGTTCGACATTTAATTTTGGGCTTAAAATCGGGACCCACCAACACCAGGACGTCTGACAATGCTCATTGTAAAACATGAATTATTTTAAACAATATTAGTAAAAAATTATGAACATAATACATATTTATTTATAGAAAACGAGTGAATTAAAATGTTTAGGTATGCTAGCATCTAATAATCAAATATATATTATTCTGGTAAGAAAATAAAAAAAGACGATATAACAACAAATTTTATTTCACTTCAGAACAAATAAAAAATAAAAAAAAAACTTTGCAAAATGCATATAAAACAACACTTAGTCACTTCATATAATAACAACGCAAACAGTTACTTGGCTTTTATACAACTAGACAACAACTTAAACGACTTGATTTAAAATTTGACTAATTTTGAATTTTACTGCTACCTCGTCTCCAAATATTACCACAAAACTATTGTAATATTTTATTAACCGTAGTCTGTAACATACAATACAATTAAGCGCGAGGTAAACTTAAGAATGGGGTTAATTTCATACGCACGTCTTACATATATATAATTTGCATCCAAAATATAAATATTATAATCACTTTATTTCTTACCACTACATTACATAATAAGCAAAGTAGTAAACAATAAAATTAGTAAATACTTAACAAATATCATAATAGCAATGAACTCGTAGTAATATTTACTGGAAAGTGGTAGGAGAAATGCTCTGTATATTGTATTTTTTTGTTCATTCATTATGTATATATAAACATTTATATCGTTTAGGGTATTTGTAATATGTGAGAACTTCAACAAAAAAGTTTTATGGTTTTCCATTTGGCGGGTTGAAGAACTCCCAATGATGGTGATGAATTGTACGGCTGTCGTTTAAGCCAAACATGATAAGACCTGCTATCAGTACGAGAAAAATTACCATTGCCATTTGTACGTCCCTTTTATCTTCTGTTCCATTTATATACGACATAAATAAATTAAAAATATTCCTAAATGTTCTGCTTATAGAAGTTTGGCAAACTCGTAGAAATTGTGCACCAGCTTCAGAAATTGACGGCTCTTGAGGTTTTATTGGAGGCATACGTCTTGGCGAAGGTCTTAATTTTCCGTCATCAGAACTGGATTCGCTGTGCAAAATAACAGGTTTTCTTTTTGATCGCCTAGGAGGTGGAGGTGTTGGACGTTGTCCTTCCAGTTCGGTAGAATACCGATCTCTAAATGATCTAGTTTGCGTAGTTGTAATGTCTTGCAGATAAGAGTACAATAAAGGTGTTAAATCTGGAGGAGGGGGTCTCTGTGGAGGAGAAATTTCTTCAATATGTTCCTGTTGAGTAGTAGGTGGTGGTGGTGGTGATGGTGTTTGTAATATATTCTCAGCAACAATACTCGTTTCAACTTTGATTTCAGGTTGAGACGTTTCTGTTTGAGTCTCTTCTTCTCTGCTTACTGGTCTCACAGGCTCACCTGGCTCCGTAGCATGAAAAGCTGGAGGTATAATGTTTGTAGATATTTCAGCAAATTTTTTTACAATTTCATCTATTACTGTCTGAGAGAAATCAATTCCGCTTACAGAAATATGCCCTGATTTTGAATCTAATTCGTTTACGTTTAATGTCATCCCTTCAATATCAGACACAAGTATTTTAGTAGCTTGTAACTCAGAAACATTGAGTCGCCCTACGTCTAAGTCTTTTACTTGAAGTCGTTGCGTCGTTAAACTGTCTAACTGTGCGTCTTTTTTAATATCTTCTGATCTTTCCAGAGAAAAGTGAGCATCTTGGGCCCTTATATTTTTAGCACTCGTACTTGGCGTTTTGGTTTTTGGAAGTGGTGGTACATCTGGAACTTGAGAATCGTCTATATCTATATGTTGAACAGTCAATGATGCTTCTGTTAAAATTTCTTGTCTTTCGTTTATTCTTGTTGGACTTGAAACTCTTTTTTCCACTAATATTACTGTTGGAGAAGATCTTCCAATACTTGATATTTTAGGATCTGATAGCTTTAATGATTTATCAGATCTTGACGTAGTACGTGAAATCTGTCGTGGTTCAGTAGATTTTTCTTGAAATTTACCTAATATCGGCTCTTCATCAATAATATCACGCAAAGAACTGGACATTGATATATCAAAATTTTCATCCATTCCTAATTCGAAATCTATATCATCTGGCATTGGATCAGTTTGTGTTGAAACCTCAATTTCCACTACTTCTTGTGATCTAAAACTATGCGTATGTAAGCCCTCCATAGAAGATTCAATAAGTGAATTGGATTGATGCGTTGAAGGTTCATCACACTCTTTTTGCCGTTTTGGTCCCCTAGGCGGTCGTGGAGGAGGAGGCAGAGGTCTATCTTTCATCTTTTTTACGACTTCACCAGACTGTAATATTTTGTGTACTTCTTCGTTACGAGGATCGTCAATTTCTACATATTGTGTAGTATCTCCATCTGTAGAAGTTTTCGTGTAGCTATTTAATGTCATAAGGCTTGATGAAGATTTTTTTCTTGGTGGCCGATTAGGCATGGATGTTTTACTTCCTGTAACTGTGTAGTATTTTCTTTCTGAGCTATTACTTTTACGTGCCCTCATAGGTGGCGTTTTGCTCTTTGAACGTCTGGATGTTTTGCTGGGTAAATATGGCCCTTTATCAACAGTGGCATATCCTGGACTTTCATGACGTAGACTGTTTTCAACTTCCATATCTGCTTCATTTGTAGGTGAAATTTGAGCGTCAAGAATTAAAGATTCAGCACCATGGGATGTTCTATCGTCGTCACATAAGGATGTTGCTCTAGAGCTTCTTGAACGAGTACGTCTTGGGGGTAATGGACTGTTTTCTGTCATTGGTATCTCGGCTACCGGTACTATATACTCATGTTGAGTTCTATAGACAATAATCTGCGAAATTGTAAAAAATATATTAGTAGTTTAATTTATTTGTATACAATTTTAATATTTTAATCTGCACTAATTTTAAATTATTATTTTAATTAAAATTTTAATATTTTTTCTGTTGATAGACTTACGTAAATCGTTAATTTCTTATAAATATCTGAGTAGATAATCAGACAGATAAATAGCATTAATTATACTAGAGTACATAATTCGAATAAACAATTTTTTAGTTTTGTAAGATAAAGAAAGTGAAAATTAGACTAAACCATTTACAAATCTTAAACATATAATAAAACTGTAGCCTATTGCTGTCTGTACATGAAAAATATCTAAGAAAATTTATTATTGGGTTCTATTATATTTATTAAAGTAATAATACCCATAACAACGTTTGTGCATGCTAATCTCAGAAACGACTTAACCGATTTAAATGTTGTTTTCAATATTGAATTTTGGCAAGCCTCGCTTATTTTGTGTTAGTTTTATTTGAATCAGTTCATAAAAAATAAAAATTTCAATATAAAGTATTGCATATGCCAATATTGTTACGAAATGTTTTACTGAAATAGCTGAAACTTTAGTATTCAATGTATAGTATAAAACATTATCATTTTAATGACATACTTAATAAACGTGAATAATTAATAAAATAATTGTTTAGTTAAAGCGAGCGAAGCCACGAGCGGATTGCTAATTACCAAATGTATATTTTACACGAACTATATCAAGGTACTTTTGAGCCCTTCATTACCCCTATAGCTAAAAAACTAAACCTATTAGTCCACACGTATGAAATTTATCAAATTTTATTAAAATTTGCCACTTGCTTGTAATATATTTAAAATTTCAACAATTTCACTTAAACAGCTATTGATACAGTAACATTTAAAAACCGTTTTTTTTTCTGATAGACTCATTCGTCGGACACTTAATCCACTTCTAGATCACCTAGAAACTTGATATTTGGTAAACAGGAAAAAAAAACTAAAAACTAAATTACAAAATGTAATGATATCCCTTCAAAAATATAAATGTGAAATGATAGCCAAGTTAAAAGGTAAGTAATGCATCGATCTCGACTTCACCGGCAAAAGAATGAGAGAAATATGAGTTCCGAGTTTTGTGGCCACTCGGAATAAAATACAACCTCCAAATTTGACTTGACAATTTTTTACCACCAGGCCCGAAACCAAATATCAACCTCATAGCCCAGTTCAAGCTAGAAGTTCATTATCTTACAAATACAATCATGCCTTTACGTAAAAATTCTCGAGTATAACTTAGATCTTAAATTTTATGCCGAGTTCATGCACCCCTAAATATCTCCCATTCTTTTGTCGGTGAAGTAGATGACGCATTACATAACTGAACTTGGCTCTCATTTTTCATTTATATTTTTGATAAGATATTATATGAAAATTTAAATTTTTTTCAAATTTATCAGCCAATAAGTTAAAAAGTTATATAATTGTTTATGTTGCACAACGGTATTTTTTTTATTTCAATATATTTACATTATTAATACTGTGAAAGGCATGTTAAGAGATTACAAAATATGTCATTTAAAATTAACAATCGGCATTCATCATATATTCAGAATTGAATTAAACTGGGTCAACTATAAGATGACGGCGGGCGTCTAAAAATACAATTCGCTTTCCGTCCAAAAGTTAGATATCTGCTGGACATCTGCCAGTATCAGTATGTATAATTCACCACACTGATTTAAACTAAAACTTCTATTCTTCATAACAAATATCCTATTTCTTTACGACATGTCTGTTACAATTTTTTTGAATTGCAAATATTGTACTAGATAAATTTGTTAACAAATGACAAAATAAAAAATGTGTATTTTATGACCAGAACTTTATGATTTTGGCTGTGGTATATATAATTTATTAAAGTACATGATTAAGTTTTTCCGTACATCTCAGCTACTTACATATTTTATATATTTTTATAAATAAAAATTCGTGCCGTATTCGACGCACAATCGTGCTAGGAAATGAAAAATGTAATATTTTATCAAGCGTGCAATTGATGAAATAGGAGGCAATAAACGCGATATTGAGTTCCATCACACGATGCGCAATATCTCCATAATTCGGCGGAATTCGGAAAGTGGGGATCGGAAGTGTCTTAATGGGAACGGTACTAGGTTCCCAGGTTCTAAAAAAAATATAGCAATGGTACTAATACTTACATCTTCAATTTGTTCTTGTGGAGCTTGCCATGTTTCAGTTGAAGTAAAATTATTAACATCGCTTAGAGACGAATGCTTAGCGATATTTTTGTGTAAAGTCTTTTTCTTCCTTTTTGGAGGCATTGGGAGTGTTTGAGATTGAATTGGTATACTGTCCGGGTATTCTATGACATCATCATTTGCATATTCATGTATTGAATGAAGATCCGTAGGAGGTCTAATATCATGTGCTGATTTATTCAAGTCGTTATCACTATAGTCTAAATCTTCGTTAACATGCTTATCAAAGTTAGTTAAAGGATCATCTGATAATCTTAAGTCTACCTCACTAAATTGCATGCTTGCATTCATACTATCATCTATAAATTTTATCGATTCAGAATCCTTTTTCTTTCGTTTAGCTCTTGAGGGCCTTACTGGTGGAAATGTGTAATACCCGTCATCTCTTTCGTTTATGTCTTCGGCTGAATAAGCCGTATCTTGCTTGCCTTCAATAATTAAATCTGGATCTTCATCTTCATCGTTAGCATAAACATTTTCACTGCTTATTCTCGTAACATTTCCCATATCAGCGAGAATATTTTTTGGAATATTAAATGCTTGTCGTATTTCATCACTTAAGTATTCTCGTACTTGAATATTTTCGTGAGAAATTCCTCTCGGTCGTACAAAAAATTCGTCATTATTAATTTCGTTTATATGTGTGTTTTCTTGCTTAGCCGGAGTTGAGGTGGATGATATTTCATTGTAGTTAGGTTTGACTTCGTCATCATTTGCATATTCTTGTTCTAATTTGTCAAAGTCGTACGTAGTACTAAAATCTTGTCGCACGTCTATATCGTTGTTGTAATTAGCTTCTCTGTCTACAGTTCCATACTCTCGAGGTTCTTCAGGACTGTCTGGTATATAAGTAGAAGGCTCACCATGTTTTTTATCTCTTACTCTGGTAAATGTAAAAGTTGGTGGTGGTGTTTCCTCTCTGTTTAATGTAGGTGAAGATGATGTTTTTTCCATCTGAGATTTTTTCTTTCGACCGAATAATCTCGGATAGGTTTTTACCTCGAAATCTACACTAGCTACATTTTGTAAATCCGATGTTGACTCAGATTTATAGCTTTCTGTTTTAATATCTTTTTTTCTGCCGATACTGGGAAAGCTAATTTTAGGTCTTTCGGGCATTTTGAACTTTGGAAAATCCGGGACATTAAATTTTGGTCGTTCTGGAAAGCTAAATTTTTTACGGTCTTTCATAGACAGTTTGCCAGTCAAATTGATCGATTTAAATTTAGGCCTTTCAGGTAAACTAAATTTCCGCCTGTCTGGTAATGTAAATTTAGGACGTTCTGGCATTTTAAATTTAGGACGATCAGGAAAATTAATTTTGGAACGGTCGGGTAAACTAAATTGCTTATTTTTTAAATTGTGTAGTTTAGTTTTAAGCTTGCCAGCTTGTGATTTTAATTTGCATGTTCCTTCTTTAATGCGTTGTTGTATTTTATTTTCACTAATTTCTGAATTTTTACTTCGACTACTTCGTTTCAAGGGTAAATTTTCTAAAGCAGAGGAATCAACTTGACTTGTACTAATTTCACATTCAGTCCTCGAAGCTGTAGAAGGAGTATTAACAAAAAAACGTTCTTCAATATCCTTTTGCAATATTTCAGCACTTATTAGCTCTTCACTTTTTTTTATATCAATGTGTTCTCTTTCATTTATTTCCTCTTCTTCATCTGAAATATTTCGTAAATACTTGCGTTCTAAAGACGTTGTGCTTGATAATTCGTCATCAGTCTTAACCATGGTTGGTTTTTCATCAATACTCGGTGCCGTGTATATTATATTTGGAGGTGGCTTATCTATTATTTCATATTCATGATCACTGAAATAGACAACAACTAAATTATAAATCACCGAAAAAAATATATCTTCTGAATAAAAACTATCGCTTCGACTTGCTATTTATATTTCGCTAGGCAAAAAAATCCACATATCATTGCAGAAATAAAAATAAAATCGCCTTTTTTATGATTAAAGTACAAAAGATATTATATACATATTTATATAATTGCACCCACACATGTTTCTGAAGTCATAATTAGGCCAACGGTTGGCGCTCGTTTTAGCCGCAGCAATCGCCGGGCAGAATACAATTATATGATTTTAAAATTATTTAATTTGCCGTATGTATGTAATTAAAAATATAAATAAATTACACTTATAATTCTGTATACTTTACCTTATATTTGAAATAATATTGTTAGCACGTGAAGTTGGTCTGGTACCGATAGGATTACTTCTTTCCGGTAATAACGAATCACACTGAAAAAATTGACATGCACACCGTACTTCCGGCGTATACAATTGAACACTGCCTTCTCTTGTGGGTCTTATAGGTTTCTCTAAAGGGGTCCCGCCTTCGGAAGTCCATCGACGCAATTTACTCATAACTATCATCCACTCAAATGCTTATACCCGAGGCATAGTTATTTAAAAAATACTAAACTATCCAAAAAAAAAAATTGTAAAACAATATCTATTTATTAACACTACATTTTAAACCAAGTTAGCAAATGAACTAATTCCCTAGCGTGAAAGCAACTGCGAGCGCTGATCACCGATGACAATTTTAAAGAGCTTACCCGATGTGCAGGAAGACGTGTCAGACAGGTCTATATTTATCAGACATACATAAGCAAGAGTTCGCTTTGCATTTAAAACGCGATCGTTATGTCATTGTTACGTAGGCTAGTGACAATAATAAAAAATAAAAATGAACATTAAAAAAGCTTAATAAGAAATTTTACCTGTTGGGTCGAGACCAATCTTTATCAACATCAGATTTTTTCCTTTCAATATTAATAGGACTGGGACTTGGTGAAGTTTCTATGGGTATGGTAGTTGAATGGTCAATAGTATTGTCATCATCTATTATCTCAGTAATGGTAATATTTGGTGAATCATTGTTATGTCTTGTATCATCTTTTTGGTTTTGGAATATTTCTTCTACGTTTGCTTCTTCTGAATCCATTTCTTCATCTAGTAATGTAGCCTCTTTATTCACATCGTTTTTATGTAATTTTTCCATTATATATTCATCCGGTTTTAAAGATATATTATCATCACCAACTAAACTTGGATCTTGGGAAGCAATTGATTTTCTTTCCACTAAGCTATCATTTTCTTTCAAAACATTTGCGTTAAGGGAAAACTGTTGAGAGTTTTGTATATCTGGAGTTTCTTCAATATCTTCATAAATGTGTTCCTTTTTAGTTCTGGGTGGTGGTGTATCTACAGTCATAGTTTTACTCATTTCATCAGAGTCACCTAATTTAATAGCACTAAATTTTTGTCTCCGAAGTGCTCCAGGTGAGTTTTTTAATTGTCTTATTTCTTGAATTTCTTCGTTTTTTTTCCGTTTAGTAATTGGTGACTTTTCATTATCACTTTTTTCTAACTTATGCATTGTTTTATCTGCTAAATGTTTTATTTTATTGACAAGTGGATGACAACATTTAGTCTTTTCTCTTACTTCGGTGACCCCAATATATTGTTGCTCAGGTAGGCGTCGTTTTAAAATTCCTTTTGGTGAAACATTTTTAGATTTTTCTACTGGTGCCGATAAGTATTCACAGTTTTGACTAATAGACTGTGACATTTCGATATTGGATACTTTGTTTATGTCTTCATCAGAGTCCAAGGATATTTCCTTAGAAAAATTTGGTATATGTACTCCTTCATCTTTTCCTTTTTCACTATGCTTACGGCTGCTACCAGGAGATGAGTTTAAATTAAGTATTTTTTGCACACCGTGATCAACAGGTGAATGGGTCCGAGATTTTGAAACATCTCGCGACATACTTCTTCTTGGTGTTGTTTCTCTTATAATATCCTCTGCCGTTATTTGACCTTCTATTGGTGCTTTTAGGAGATGAGTCCAAGGATAACCACCTGCCTCACGATCTCTTTTCAAATCTTCCCATTGATATGTTTTTAACGGCACCGGTGGAATTGTTTTTTGAGTATCTGGTGACAATTCAGATTCCATATGTTTAGTTATATTTTTTTAAAACACTACTTATAAGTACGTTACGCTGACAGAACAGATAATTTTCAAAGTAACTTTCGCTATTATTTTATCCTATGTTCACCAAGACCCCGCAAAAATAGTCGTTAAACTAAAAACACAACATTTCGTTTCAAGCTGAGAATCTGCTACTGAAAACAAGATGTATTTGCGTGGGTTAGGGTGAAAATAGGTGTGAATAAGTTGTATATTATGATCACTTTCCTAGATTATTTTGGACCAGTTATGTGGGTTTACCTTGACGAGTATAGACAACATTAAACACATCCTTTCTTCACCATTACTTATATTTATTGTTTGTATTTATTTAGGGCACTGTACATTTATTCTACATAAAAAAACTGTTTGTAGTCGGTACAAAATCCCCGATCAACTGGACGCCTCATCGTGGTCCGAGCGAGCGTTCTAAATATAAAATTGAGCGTGAGCTTATTTTTGGTAATCATTTCACGTCATCAACGAAAATTCAAGGTAGTTTTTCACTGTAAGCTGTGAAAAAATATATAGTTATATGTGATATTTATTTAGTCGACATTAAATTATCTATTTGGGATTTTTTTCTTCGAACATTTTCTAAATTAATAGAATTATGTAATCATAACTCGAATAAAGTCTAATTTCTTATATTATCTTAATTCTCGTGAGTCAAATCTATCAATCAAATAAATATCTTTTATGCTTAATATTTTTATCATAAGAATGCAAAATTAAACATTAGATTATCATTGAAAATTACTCAAAGTTATTTAATGCACAAATTTAAAAAGTGACTTAAGGATAGAAGGATACTAAAATGTTAATATTCCGATTGTCTGTCAACATAATATCAAATGTCCAGAAAAAATTAACTTCTAAGTTAAAGCAACCAAAATAACGTTAATAAAAAATATAACGTTTTTGCTTCATTTTCGTTACAATTGTACGAAATTCGCCGCGTAAACAATATATATACTCGTCGGCTACCTACTTAATTATAAGTAAAAAATCCGAATATAGATAATTTATAGATGAAACGCAAGAAAAAAACCATTACAAAGTTATATTTTTTGTAAATGTCTTACTTTCAATCTTTTATAAGTTATACGATAATTCCCTGCTGACCAATAATCAGCACACGGTGGGCGAGTCTGATTCGCACTTGACCTTTTTTTATTTAATCCAACGCACGCAGTTACCACTAACTGAAGATTGAGAGTACCTTGGGTTAAAAAAACTATTATTATTTCAATATAATATAAACAATTTTATTTCGGACATTTTAATTACTCACCTAGTTAATTTATTGAAAGAAAATGTCTAAATTGAATTATTTTTATGTTTTGCAATATTTTTTTGATATTAATAATATTTAAAAAACGTTAAAGTAATAAATAATTAATATAATCGATATGATACTAAAGCTTTTTTTCCAAATTAACATTCTATTAAATTAATCTGACCTCTACAGAGCTTAGTTATTCACCAATGTTCTGTACAAAATATTTCCATACTAAAATAAATTGAAGAATATTGAAATGAGCAAATATTTTTTTATAGATGTAACACAACATAATTTTTAATTTTAGTAGGTACATACGGCCATCCACACCATTTCAAAGACTTAAACGTTTTAATTACCATTTATTATAACATGTAGACACTTTTTCACAATAAAGAAAACGAAGATTTTAATAGCTTAGGCAAAAGGATGTAGTTTTGAAAAATATAGCTATTGAAATTTTTCATTTCAAGTTTTTCTATTGAAACAGTAATGTGAAACATATATTATTGAGAGCAATAGTTAAACATCATATTTAATTTACATTCTTATCTTGAATATTATACTAATTCATTAAGAAAAGCCACATTTAAGTATAAATAGATATTAGTGCAAATTTGTTATCCAACCATATCCATGATCATTATTTAACACAATTTCCTTTTCTGTATGAAATTTGGAAGTTTATTGTATGAAGTAGGTACTATTATAATCAAGTACTATCATAAACTAGTAAATACAAAAGATTTTTTGTAATCTTGATTAGTGTGAGATAAACAAATGAAAAATGATTTGAATACATTTAAGTTCAATAAGGCTCCACTCGAGCAAGTTTCAAGTTCTATGGGATTTATTTCAGCTTCGGGCTGTATCTCACATATAGCAGAGTAAGCAGAGGGAACTTAAATTGGTGATAAGACGTTCCATAATCCACTTTCCGACGAATTTTTGAGGCATTGCGTGTTGAGTGACGGAACTCAAAACTTGATACCAGAGCGAAGAAATGAAAATGTTAATAAATAATAATTCATTCCCCCTGGATTGGAATCAAACCAACAACCGTCGTGTACCAAGCTTATGCCCCTACGCCGCGATGGCCTCATCTATTTATTTGTGATTTGATTACTATTTATATAGAATTGAGTCAAAATTTATTAAAAAAAAGAAACAATGTTTTGGACGGATACAGTAGGTACGAGTATAGTTTAAATAATTATTCAAACTAAAATTTGTATATAAATTCCATGTTTTTTTCTACCCTCTTAAAAAGTACTTCCTTACAACAAACTCCCACTAGTTTCAATACATTCAATTTCTCATTAAAATAATGGCAGTGATTCGCAAATTTTACCAACTTCTATGTAGGTATTAAGATAATATTTAACACATTGATATCATGATTACAGATTAATTTACCTACAGATATATTATAAGTAATACATGATTTAAATCTTCTTCATAATTAAAAGAATTTTAATATATTAAGAATTACAATCCAAACACAATGTTTTGATGTTTCACAACCCAATTATTACAAATTAAATTTCCATTGAAATTGTATAAAGAAATGTGGTATATTTAACATATTGGCATCTATGTAATTTAAATTATTAATAATGACAGAATTATCTAGTAAATATTCTCTACTTTTTTTTCATATTTTAAATAGTAAATGCAAATGTACTATTAGTAACCTCATTAAATATATTCAAATTTTTCATTATATGTGTTTGGAATATATTGAAAACCTAGATCATATTTAATGTAAGTATGTACATGAATAAAGCCTCCTACAACAAATATGCCATAAAGCTGACTTGTTGCTGACCAAGAGTTATTATTAATATAACTTTTAGTATGACATATTAAGTTACTTACGAAGTAAAGCGGTTCATACACGTTCTATATTATTTTCTAAACTTGTCGTATAAATGTCACTGAAACTTCAATATTGATTATGATTTTTAACAAAAAAACGACTTCTTAAATTCCAACCGGATGCCATTATCTGCACCATACCAAACTTTGATCACAATATCCTTGAAATGCATCTTTTCAAATTAAAAAAGAATCATCGAAATCGGTTGGCGGGATATTGAGTTATTCGTTCGTTTGTCGCGCACATACTATTTTCAAGATATAAGACGTATGTGTGTGATTGTCTAATGGTTACCATTATCAATTATTTTATGTATAAGTATACATTAAAATGAGCGTGTATCAACCGCTAAAGGCAGAACAAATTACTCCTTTGCCTTTGTAACTGGGGAAAAAAGAAATAAGCAAATATGATATTATGTAATTGTCTATCGCATCCAATTCAAGCTATTTAATTTTAAAGCTTTAATTGAAGCCGTACTGGCAAAAACGACTAGTTAGATTTCTTTAAGTGAGTTATTTATTCGTTAAATATGTGACTGAACACATTTAATATGAAGATTCTTTTATTTTTTTAATTATATGTTAATTGTATTACATATATATATTATATAATTTGTTAAATATTTAATTATTTATTCTTACTTAAATTACGTACAGATATATGCCGGAAGTACAATGGTCTTAAAATTATAGTAGGTACGTACTTAAGTATTGGGAATGCACATAACCTACTATTAAATGCAATAATAACGAAGCTATATATGATATTCTTATTGTATACATAAATACTTATTTTAATATAACAATTGAAAGCTGAAATACATCCATAGCTAATTATGCAATGTATACTAACGAGTAAATAAGATTTTCAATAATTATAGCTAATTACATAATTCTTTGAATTTAAGATAGAGATATATCTCTTGCGAATGTTCAACAGTATAAATTAAGCTTTAAAAACTTTTATTAAGTTCTCCATATATAATATTTCAAGGTAAGCACACCTTAGCTAATTTTACGTGACAGGCTAATAATATTCGAAGTCTTCAATTAAAATATCACAAAATGAGTATATATTCTTAACTATAAATATTATCATTATTTAATCCTACCAATCTTTTCATCTAAAATTTTAGGTAACTCAGTTAAATAATAATAAAATAGATATTCATAATAAAATAAATGGACTTCATAGTAAAAGTAGTTTTTGATCGTAGTTAATTTGTAACTTTAGAAAATATATTTTTTATTTTATTATTAACATAAGAAAATTTAATTGATTGAATATTAACTTGATCTACTATCAATAAAATTAAAGTTCATATTCAACAAAATAAATTTACTTATTACATATTTCTCATAAAAAATTACAATTTGTTCGACGAATAAGGGAGAATGAAAAAAGAAATAATATTTTTCCATAATATGTACAAATAAGTAATTTTTCAGAGGAACACACACCGCGGATAAAAGGAGAGTGAGATTAACACATATAAATACATATTGTGAAATAATTAAATCGATTATACCCAATACGACGTTTCGTTAACACAATCGAATATTTTTATTAATATATACCTATATAATTGAGGTTAAAGAGTTTCATAGATAGCAAATATAAGATATTTATATTTAAGTACAAGGATTTTATTACAGCACTCAAGACTGGGTACTAATATTACTGAAACTATTTTTTTTTTTGCTTTTCGTAACAGTTAGTTTGTGATGGGAATTTATACACTTGTCAACAATACATGGAAGAAATTTATTGTGATTATTTTTTTTTATTTATGTTTTTTTTTATTTCCGTAATATATAAAAGGAAACACATACAAACATACACGCTCTTTGTCACTAAGTAAAGTTTCGAAAAGTAAGTAAGTTTTATTAATTTATAATGAATTCATTATTATAATTATGTTTGAAATAACTCCACATTTATTTATTTTTTAAGTTAAAGTTCACAAATACGAGTATAATGTAGACCATATATCATTGCACTTATTCTAAAACGTTTAACACTACAAATTAATATTTCAAATTTAATAAAATATGTATGAGTGAATCTTTTTTTTATCTTAAATAGGAAAATAAGATATTATGACCACATGTACTGAAAATGTTGGGACTTAAAATCACTATAGAGTTTATAATTATTTAAATACACCACGCTACACTAGGTAAGTTTGACGTTTAGACGTACACTTAATCTCTTGGCGGAGGTCCGGGTGCAGAAGCATCATGGAAATGGCTTCGGATCTGTAATTTTATTAATATTTTTATATATTTTTGAAATAAGGCTTATTAAGATGCATCACTCTCAGTGAACATATGTACATACATATGTATTAAAAACGTTGTTCTCAATGCCAACTATAAAAAAATGTACAAATGGTAACTGTAAATGGGAACGGTAAATAAGAAATCAAGAATTAACTTGTTATGATTGATATTTTTTTAGCTTCACGCTGTATCCGCACATAGCATGTAGGTAATGGGTAGGCAGAGGGAACCTGGAAACCCACTGCCGAAGACACTCCGTTCCTCACTTTGCACCAAATTCTTGAGGCTTTTATTTCCCTTTTACTTGTATTTAATTATTGTAGCATATAAGATCGGGGCAAAACTATTTTCGTATTGTTCATAAAAAGGAAAATATTTTTTTAGTTATAATTTTTTATTATTTATGATATGTATGTGCCTTTTGATCGATGATTTATTGTTATCTTATGGGTAGTACCATGATATCATTCCTGTAGAAATTTTGAGATTGTTGATTAAAAAATCTGACAGGTAAGTATTCACAGTGTTATTTTGAGGTTAGCTTTATGCCTCCTAAAGAGTTCTGCAATGACCGAATTAGGTGGAAATCTGATGGAGCAACGTCAGGGCTATACGGAGGATGTATCAACACATCCCAGCCGAGCTCTCCCAATTTTTGCTGCGTGGCTTTAGATGAGTGCGGTCTGGCGTTGTCTTGGTGGAACGCGGCGTTCGTCGCATTTTTACCTTTTTTGTAATAAAACTTTTAAATGTACCGAATTTCTTCGTCACATATGTTCATTTTACTTGCTTGAAAAACAATTGAAAAATGGCGGGACTTACTGCATTTTCAGAATGCCACATTTAATGGTACTAAAACCAGCCCGTTACCTTCAGTACAGCCAAAGAGGTTTGATTACTAATAATACATTGAAAATACGAAAATATTATTGCCCCCACCTATTATTTGTAGTTAGCAGCTAGCTAACTCCTAGCTACTGTTTTTATGTTGTATTGTCTGTTATAAATTTGAATTACATATACAGTTGTAATGATTATATATAAAATGTAAAATAAAATTTGTTTTGAGTCTATAATTTATTATTATTAAAAATACGTTCGAAGTTTGAGAATAAGGTGCTTTAATTTTGCGTTTTTACATGTCAACTATTTATTAAATACTTATTAAAATTATTATTTTTGTACAATATATTAACTCCATTAATCGTGATCTACAAAGTATTCTGTTTATTGTTTGTTAATCTGTTATTTCATGGCTCCCTGAATAAGATACATTTGTAAAGGATATAAAGGGTAAAAGTAGCTCAAATAGTTTGTTTAATATTATACAACAAGGTTTTTCGGTTTTTGTTTATTTATATTTTTAAACAATAACATTAACATAAAACTTACACCAATATAATCGGCCATTTGTATAACAATCGCTACGAGGTCTCTATGCTCAAATAGATCGTCTGGTAGTGGAGGGTACGCTCGAGGAAGATTTGTTCTCGCACGGAAACTTCGGTGCATTCTCAAAACACTTTCGCAAAAAACATATCTTAAAATCATAAGCCTTAAAAATTCGTCTCCTAAAAAAGGATAGTACATAGGATCTGAAACATAAATTATTATTATATTAAACAGCATATAAATCACTAATATAGTTATAATTATATTAGTAATTTATTTGCATTATAATTATATTAGTAATTTATTTGTGAGAGAATTACGACATAAAAAGTAAGTATGTTGCTCCATACCCTCCTTCATCAGAAAGTGAAAGTCCTATAAAAAATAGTTCAGCCGTTCCGGTAATTACTTCTGATAAACAAAAAGACAGCCAGACACAAAATTTAAAATAGTTTGTTTGGGGTAAATTATATATTTTATATACAAACACATTTGTTTAAATATTTTATTATAGTATGTTTTTTTATCATAATTAATTAAAAAAAAAGTATGTACAAATAATATTTAGGTAAGGGATAATGTAATAAATAACTTACCCAGCCGTATTCTCATTAATAATCTAGTTGCTTCAATCATAAACCGATCACGAAGATGTACACAGCTCTCCCAAATTGATATACTTACTGTAAAGACGTCACAGGCATTGCAAAGTCCAGCTATAGGATTATGCAAAAAAAGGGTAAAGAGATTTCCTTGGTTTCTTCGATCTGTTGGGAAAATAGGAAATAGTTAAAATTGGCGTTATTAAAATTACAAAGCCGGTTCTTTTGTTTTAAGTATAATAAAATTATATAAAAATATTAACTCATCAATCATTGAGACTTTCTTATCAAATAAAAAAGCTAATGTTTTCGAAAAAAAAATTTAATATGTCTAAGGCTCATTATTAGAAAAAAATTGTGAAATTGCCCTTTTTTGTAAATTTTCAAAGTATTAACAATGGAATATACGAAATGATAGGAAGGTATATTAATTTACGCAGTAACAGGATGTAATTAATTTAATGAAAAACAGATGTCACGCAAAAATGCATATAGCGTAGAGAAAATTGGTGCTTATTGCCATTTAAATGTACAGAGTTAATTTTATTTGGGTATACTTCTCCTTCTACCTATCGTTAGTTTTGGCTAATGATATGTAAAAGATAAGGTCCAGGGCGACTAACTCCAAAGACAAAAATAGCAGGATACTTTATGCGCACAACGTGACCATACTATCTCAGGCGACGTTCTTAGTGCTTATCCACAGATCTCAATACGGGAATGCCACGTTATGCCACATCGCAACACATCACATCCTAGCATCTTCATTTCTATGATTTAACACTCATGGGTGTACTGAGATAGTGCTGGCAACAGTTGTTGTTGTAAAAAAGTTTTGTGTTAAAAAAACTGTTCGAATCATGCTCTTTATATTGGCTCTGGCAGGAGCTTGGTTGGCCGGTATTTTGCGATCGAAGACCACACCAGCGACCTCCCGCCATTTACCTGTATAACATATACTTGTACATGGCGTTCTTCGTCTTTGAAATATTTAGTTCACCGTTTCTTTGCTTTCTTTATAATTTTCTGAAAACCCCATATGCTTCGACTTTTAAGACGGTGTCTTTCATTGGAACAGGGAATATACGTTAGTGAATTAAAAAGACTTACATCTATTGGCAATTTTTTTAGGTTGTTGCATTGGGCTCTTTAGAATATTTAATGATTCTTCATGACATGGTCTCATGGATTCCAGGATTACATTCCATAAATTTTTATATGCCAATAGAAAATACTTATAGTCCGACAGCAACTTTATTGCATATCAGAGGTATGCACGGCAGACTTGCGCGTATTTTGATGCCCAAACACAGGCACGCTAACATTAATATCTACAAAAAAGTCTGCGATGCTATATGTCTAACTATAAGATATATGCCCCAAAGCTACTTTTTCGTCTCTTATAAATAAGGCATTTTGTGACAAAAAATAATTGAAAATTGCTAGGTATTTAAAGCACGTCATTTAGACGTATATTTTTCGAGAAAATTAAATTAAAATATATCATCGCTCAAATTTTCAATTTGATTCTATCTCTGTTTACGCAGCCCCAAACTTATGTTCAAGGCTTGCCACCGACGATATCCTCTCATGTAGCTTAGCCTGCACTTACGTAGGAACAGAGCATCTCTTCCCTCTCCAACCGGTGTTACTGTAAAGGCCAGTAAGGATAGCTAACAGCATTATACTTGAGGCCGGTAGTGGCGCAACGGCACGAGGTGTGACTGCAAAACCGACTGGTTGTGGGTTCGATCCCACTGGAGGAGATGAAATATTTACTTAAATTTATATTTCCATTTCTTCGCTCTGGTGTCGAGGTTAAGCGGGCCTTGTCGGAGTATCTTAACACTAAGTTCCCTCTGCCTACCCTGCTGTGTGCGGGATATAGCGTGAAGCTAATTTAATTTAATTATACTCAAGTTCTAAAAAAAGTGCAATCGTGCAACGAGAATTGGACGGTGGTGGAAGACGGCGAGGATTGTTATCGTGTTATTAAAAAAATCATGTTATTATTTTGGTCATATTTAATAATTAAGTAAAACTTCAAGTTAAAACCAATAAGTTTATATTCTATCCCTTACAAACGAAGGCAATGTACTCTTTGTCGCCATTTTCTGTTGTTTTATTATTTGGTTCATTGTTTTCCGATTTCGTCAGAATTTTGGAGAGTTGTTCATGATTAAATGTGTAACTTATATAATGAATTTGTTGTTAAATGCAGCGCAATAGAAGTATTATAGGCGGGAAGCAGGTAAAACCACGAGTGGACCGCCGGTAAATTATATTTATAATAGGGCCACATCCAATATAAAAAAAAACAAATAAAAAATAAATACATAAATATAATCGTTGAACATGAAATAATAAAAAAATATACATGTAAGAAAATAAAAATAAAATTAAAACGGTAAAAGGAATGGAGCTCAGTACTCTTTTTCAAACTTATTCAAAATATTTTACAAAAATATAGAAAAGGAGCATGCGGTTATGTGCCACAAAGATATAGTTAACAACATGAATATGAGCGTAGATATTGCTTCATATTCGATAGATTTAAAGTAAAAAAAAAAACAGATAAATAAGATAAATAAAAATATTAGTTATTCTTAAATCTCAATAATTAATTATATTCTTTATTAAGGTATACAGTGTGATCTCGACTGTAGGTACTTTTAAGGATAGGAGAAAATGTATTTCCTGTAGAGGCGCAGAACTCACAGAGGCAAAGCTGTATGGCCCAGGGACATCAGACTTAATTTTTTTTGTATCTTAAAATTAATTGAAATAAACATTTTTTTTATTTAGACAATATTTGAATTTTAATATAATTTTTAACACGTATGATTTTTTTTATTTATATTGCAAAACGTAAAACTAAACAAATATTAGGTTTGCACTATTCATAGCATAGTAAAGAGCATATGATTATTTAGAGGTAATCAAATCTAATAAATTTTTCGTTTTGTGTAATTTTACTACAACATTACTAGTACTCAGTGATTTGCGCATACGTTTTCTCTGATATCCAATAAAATTCTTGGACTCTACCGCGCTAAAATACAATTGTATTTCATTTTTTCTTCTATTTTATTTTAAATGTTTCACACAAGCAATTAAGATTTTTATTACATTTCATATAGTAAGTAAATACTTTGAAACAGTACGCAATCAAGAACTTGGAAGGAAGTGTGATTAAAACGAAATAATATCAGAATATAAATTTAAGCATTATATCTAAGCTACAAAGAACCGAAACCTTGAAGTCAAATTTGCCATTTTATGTGAGAATGATCCCAAAACATTAGATAGTATGCATTTACTACTTACCATTTAATGATACGGGTAGAGATAGTGGTGACATTAGAACAACGAGAGGTTGTCCAAATATTTTTGGTATATGTTGAAAAGCATAAGAATTATCAGAATCGACAATTATAAATAGAGGTCTTCTTGTGAAAGGATGTAAGTCCCCAGGATATAAAATATGCTTATCTTTGTATTTACTTATATTGGTTTTAGTTTCCCTGTTGTACTCTCTATAAATATCAGATTTTGAGGTAGTAATTAGTCCTCCTATATCGTAGCTGTCTGAAATTTAATTTTGTTTTATAAAATTGATTGATTTTACTAAATTTATGTAAAGCAGGCCTTTCAAATAATAAACTTACAGTCTTCAGGATGAGTGTTTTGCTGAGGATGGTGACCGTCAGCAGAGATATAAATAAGAAGAGCACAATTAGGAGGTAAATCGTTGCAACTGCTTGCTAAGTATATTAACACTTGACGAGCAGACGGCTTAAATAGAAGATATTTGTGGGGATTTAAACTCCTGGAGTCATTCTCTACACCTCCTAAAATATATTTCTAGTACAGTTATGTATCTTTTACATATAGGTACGTCAAACTAAAATTGCTTATCAAGCATACACATAATATATTTTCTATAATTTATTTCGCCAGATACGCTTACATTTCTTTCGCAGGAGCAGCAACTAAATGAAAATATAATATGTTAATAAAAATAAAAAAAAGTTATTATACGTTATATTTTTAAGAACACTGTATATAAAATTCTATTATTATAAACAATTTAAGAATGCAAACTGTAATTTAGTAGAGTATAGGAGAGTTTGCGTAAAATAAAATATAATGGAGTAAAATCTGACGTTACCTGGTCTGCTTGTGGCACTTTTAGATGCTTCACCTAAGCTTGATCTATTTTGTGGAGAGTCTCCAGACGGATCTCTTATTGGAACTTCGATTTCCCACTCAAGATTTTGTACCATTCTAAACATATCTATAGTTAATTCTGAGAATTTCACAAGTTGTGTACCACTTCCTATTATCATTGCATCATGTAAAACAAGACTCATTTGTGCATTTCGTTCTATAGTTGGTATCGTTGATTGATTTAATCTTCCGCTTAAAAAGGTAAAAATATTCGCAAAATGTATATTTAAGTGTATATAATTTTGGTTTTTGCTTGGAGTAATCGTACGTTATAATGGTATTAATAACATATACGAATTATAACTATGTAAGGAGGTTCACTTACCTTATAGTAACGACTCTATTTTTGTTATCTGAATCAATAATTGTAATCCCTGGTTCTGCAATTAGAAATGCTCTTACTTCTTCTAATACATTAATCCATTCAATTTGATCATTTGGATCGTATGCATTTCCATAAGCAATAATTTGCTGATCCAATTCTGCGAGCAATTCATCAATTGTAATTGGTTGTTGTAAAAGTATAGCAACCACAATAAATCTGGCATAGTATCGTAGTTTTTTAACCATCAGTTCACATTTTGCTTCCTTACTCGCTAAAGTGTAATATCGTCTTCCACGAATAGCCGAGTAAAATGAAAATGCTTCCACCAAGTACGTCGTATCACTTGTACGTAAGCTGGTAACAATCAAAATTTTATACGTTTTCCACCATAGGCAGTGCAAGTTTTCAGACAATATAAGTATTGTAACAAATTTAATTTACGTAAATCAAAAAAAACAAATTTGATTTTTTTTAATTTACTTAAACTGGTCAGCAGAAATGATTATGTATAAAAATTATTTAAAATAAGTCATTTGACATTAATATTTGTTGTAAAATAATATAATTAATTTCTATGATATAAATTATAAATATAGATTCAGAATGTTTTAAGAACAAGTAGTCGATTTGATTTAATTGTTTTGGAAGTGCAAGTTTGCTCTTGCACACAGTAGTAAAATCAAGAAATGTAAAGATACAATTCTATAAGACTCACTAAAAATGATAATAAAGTTGTCCTATTTTTGATGCTATTTCACCAATTTGCCATCGCTTCAATCCATAACGAGTGTCAAGCGTGGAACGATGCTGTTGTTGGAATTTCCATAACTTTGAATATATGTCAAAAGTCCGTCCAAAATGCGCTTGCCACTGTTTATGGCCATAGGATGGTAGCTCTCTGTAAAATCATATTTACTTATAGAAAAAATTTAGAGCCCGATACATTAGTATCAATTTTCTTAGCTTCACGTTTTATTCCTAACGGGAACAAAGCCAAAGAGGACGGAGCGCCATACGCCACAGGCACCTTGTCTACGTTTCCATTAATATATATATGTATATATATATAGGTGACTGTGACTATATATATATATGATCAACGGTTCTCTAGAGGTATGTTGCGTAGCGTTTGGCGCTCCTTTCTACTACCCCGCTAGGGATAAAGCGTGAAGCAAGTACAGTTTAGTTTAGTATAAATTGTAACAAAAACTTTCAAGGGCTGTAGCGAAAAAAAATGTTAGTGATTTTTCAAGATGTAATTTTAAAAATTACAAGTGTTACTGAAGAATAATCTCGCAATGAAAACATGTTTTAAAGTGTACTGAAATTAAGAAACAGTAAAAAATACGACGAATACGAGTTTTGATTAAATTTAAATAGTTTTTAAACATTTTTAAAGTGTTATTCCACACGTAGTAAAGAAAAATACTTATTTTAGAAAGTTGTAACAAGCGTATAAAAATTTCGACGTTGCTTGGCGAGAACGTATGGCTTAGTGGTCAGAGCGCCTGGTCGGTTTCCAGGATGCGCGGGTTTGAGTCCCGCTACGTTTAAATTTTTATATGTTTTCTAAAATAAGTATTTTTCAACTGGCATTCTTCTTCTTCCTGGCATTAGTCCCGCCTTTTGCCAGGATCTGCCTTCCTACTCAACCTACTCCTTATAATTTGGAAACATATTAAAAAAAAAATAAGAAAAGGTCTCTCTACTTACCTCAATCCATTAAATAATTGTTTTGATTTTTCCAGTAAGTGACAGAACTCTATAATTATTTTTCGTTCATTCTCAGTAACAGTGGTCATAATTGTAGGTAAACAAGATAGATACTTAAATGGCTTTAAATGTATAATAAATAAAGTTTTAAATGACTTTAAAAATAAAATATATTTTTTTATATTAATCTCGAAATTACTGTAATACAATCTTGTTGAAAACAAGGGTGCACGGAATCTTTACGGAGTGCTCTCCATTCAATGACTCTTTCAACTGTTTTAAAAAATTAAATGTGTTTGGTAGATCATTTGGTGTAAAGTTATTAGAAGACGTGGACGCTGGTGGGTCAGTGTATATATTTGCATTTTTTGAGTAAGATTCAGATTCAGCAGCCTCTTTCGTGTATGATTTTTCTTTTAAACTGTGAACATTTTTCCAGCGTGCTTTTTCTGAAGAATATCCGTTTGGGTAATGTGATTTCCAGGGCGACGGATCACTTTTTGAGTAACCGTCATCAAATTCGTCAGTCGATATTTTCTTTTGTCTATATAATTTGAAACGCTCATTTTTTTTCACATTTATTTCTTTGTTAGTTTGTTGGGCATCGCTTTTAACTGGTAATAATAATATATTGTCGACTTTGACGTCAGTATCATTGATTGTATATTTTTTTTTTGCGGCGAAAGAACACTTCAAAAATTGATAATCTTGTTCATATAATATAGAAGTATTGGATGAGGAAATATTGATTTCTTCCTGTAAGGTATCCTCTTTTAAATATTCAGTATTAATCTTCTTACAGAATAAGTAATCTATGCAATTATGTCGTGATCGACAGTGATCTGTTTCATTTACATTAATTTGATTTTGAACTGGTGGACTCGGACTAATCGGTGTTGGCACATGTTCAGATTGTGGCCAATCGTCTTCGTCACTAGAGCTACTGCAGTCTGAAGGTGGCGGCGCTGAAAAAAAAAATACCTTAAAATTTTTTTAAGCATATCAATATAGTACAATATTGTTATTATTAACTGACACAGTTGTTGAAACGCTTTTAAGATAAACAATGTTATTTTAAATAGTTTGTATTTCTGGAGTACTTATTACATGCGTGTTTCATAAATAGAATAAATTGTTATAAACTGAAGTATAAAAAATATTTGGTCTGAAAAATATGTAATATAAGAACAAATAAAATATCAGTTTATATTGTTTTTCTATGTCGAAAAAAAATTGTCGAGCATCGACGTATCGCGATAATAGCGGCATCTCTATGTTACTTCGTTATGTCTGCTTCGGAGTCTAAAGTCGAATTTACAATTATAATTTATATATTTTTTAAATTAAAAGATTCTGACTCTGAACTACCTATTTAAAACTTATCTTTTTTCAAATATTTTAAGTTAGTTATCAAATATTTTAAAATCTGTTATGTATTTTACTAGTCCCACCCTAGATGGCGCCACCTAGGGTGGGATTAGTAAAATATGTTAGTGTTGTCAAAAAAAATAATTCAAGTAGAAGCAGTATTTTAAGTACTTACTATTTAAAAATATCTATGAATTTATCAAAAATAGTATCATCAATTTATCATATTAAGTACTATTTACTAGGGACTAGCGCTCGTGGCGTCACCTGCTTTTTAATTTATTAATCTTAATTACTTTCTTGTTCTAATAATAAAATTATCATTTTAAAGACAACACTTAAACATTAAAAACAAAAGTTAAAGCCATTTCAATAAAAGAGTTATTTTGTAGCAATTTTGTCGAATAAAATAATTTATACTGATATAATTTTATTTTATGAATCGATTAAAATAAAACAAACTATAAATACTAAAGGACAGAAATACAATAGTAAAAATGGGGAACGGGACACCAGAGCGAAATACAAGTTAGAAAATATAAATGTAAATAAATATTTCATTTGTTCGAGTGGGGATCGAATCCACAACCAACCTATTTTACAGTCACACTTTGTGCCCCTGCGCCACCAATGGCCTCCAAGGATTGACAATTCCAGAGTAATATCAATGCTTCGATTACAAAACAACTTAATGGAATAAATGTTTTTTTTTTAGCTTCACGCTGTATCCCGCTCATAGCAGGGCACGAAGCCTCTGACTGGCCCTAATTAAAAAAACTGATTATAAGAATTTTATTTAAACATATAAATAAAATTGAAATCTGTCTGTGATTTTAAAATAACCGTGATGTTCCAAGCACTTATAGTTATTTACACGATACCAAAACACAAACAAACAATTTTATAACTTTTGTCTATCTGTTTTTGTTTTTTTTTTGTCCGGGCTAATCTCCCAAATAGCTAAATCGATTGCGGAGCAACATATAAAATACTTTAAGAGATACATAGAGATAACTTTTTCCCGCGAATTTCCTTAGGATCGGAAATTATGGAGGCAAAGCCGCGTTTGTCGTGCACCTAGCCTAAATAGATGTGAAATAAATAAACATTTTTCTAATGTCAGAATTTATGCGAGTAACAACAAATAAAAATCAAAAGATTTAAATAACGCTTCATATTTTATAAGTAGATATTTAAAATAAATAATATTTTTTCCCTATATACATTTAAATTATGTTAAATAAATATTGATATAGCTCAAGCGGACTAAGCCACGCGGAGCCGCTGGTTACAATTAATATAATTTAAAATTAAGTTATTAATTCAAAAGTTACAATTACAGTGATAAATTGGAATCTATAGCTAAGAAGTGAACTGATAAAATAATATATAATATATTTATGAAACGGCAGGTAGATATCAACGAAGAAGTTAAAGTAAGAATGTAAAGAAATCGTGTTCAGGTGGACTGGGCACGTCAAGAGAATTACTGATAAATAAAGGTGTACGGAGCGAGAGTAAGTGATCAGGCAAGCGGGAAGAGAACTCAGTTGAAGTACAACAATCAGTATCAATCACAGTATCATTGATGGAAGATGGAAGGTCACGTTAGAAAATATTGACGACAGAGGCGAAAATGAGGCCGTAGCGTTTGGCGTTCCGTATTATTTGCTAATCCGATAGGGATAAAGTGTGAACATAATAATAAACTAATATTATATTATAAAAACCGAACAAGTTCGAGTCGGAGTCTGTGCCAATTTAAGAATTATAGGTCAACTGGAAATACAGCTTATAAAAATTTACAAATGTAAATTTGTGGATATATGCACACTTTTTGTATGAAATGAACTCCAAATATAAATTTGTAATGGCTTTTTTCTATAAAATAATTATATTTTTTCTGATTATTTCCATAATTTGTATTGTAAATTTTAAATTCTTGCCAAATTTCAAAACTGTAGGTCCACGGAAAGTACACTATAGCTTTAGATTACGCGGCGAATTTCATACAAAATATAGCAAAATCGATGAATAAATGCTCGTATCTTTTGTTGCGTTGGCGTGCGTTACGGCTGACGTTGACGTTAGAAGTTATATCTTTTTTTTGTGATTCGAGAGAACATAGAACTGAATATTTGATATTTCAGCTTGACAACAGCCGGACCACAAAGTGATCCTATAAATATTCTGTGTTTACCTTTTGAGGTACGAAACCCTAATAAGCAATAATTAAAATTAGATAGACAATAGAGAATTGTAAACAAATACAGCTAAAAATATTTAAAAAACGTCATCAGCGCTTGTCATCTCTTTCTATTTATTGAGAATTTTATTTTCATATTAACACTTTATTAATATAGTATTAAATATACATAATATTCACATGTAGGCAGAGGGAACCTAGTGTTAAGACAATCCGTTCCCCACTTTCCGTCGGATTTTCAAGGCATTACGTGTCAAGTGGGGGAACTAAACGCCGAGCTTTCTTGCCTTGGTGCCAGAGCGAGAAATTTAAAATATTAATAAATAATAATTAATTCTCTCGAGTGGAGATCGAACCCATAACCGTCGCATTACAGTGACACCCTTGTGCCTCTGCACCATGACGGCCTTAACTCTTAACACGATCTGCTGTTTTGGGGACGACTTTTCGAGTTTTTAAAAAAAATTTTACTAATAGAATCATTCAAGAGTAAGGTTTATATTTATATCACATTCATATAACATTGTTAAACAGAAAATTTAAATTAATTGAAACTAATTTAAGTTTAATCGCGCATATAACTTATTCGTATTTGAAAGTTTATATTCAGAGTCTATCAGTGACCACACAACGGCTAAAATAGTATTATATAATAATACATCTTGACAAAATGGCAACATAATATAATTATCGATTATTTGGTGCTGTTGATTATTTGGTGATGTGGTTTTTTTTTTTGATTGGATTTTTTTGCTGTTTACCTGGATTGATCTTGACAGCGTCGCCGGGTGGAGAGGGGCGAGAGTAGCTCGCCCCTGAAGAAAAAGTACGAACCTCGATGGACGCTCGTGAAGGGTTGGCCTCATTTTGGCCAAGTACTGGGCGTTTGTGACTGTAATTGGGTTGTCGGGATCTATAAGGACGCTGCGAGGGCGTCGAAGAAGCGGGTGAGGATGAGGAGCGTACTGATACGTTTTGACAATGAGTGGATTGGAGTGGGAAACTGCACGCTCGTAATAGCGCTTGGCAAGGCGTTTGCAGAATTCCTTTAACGATTCAAATGAAAAGACAAACAATTTCAATACTAAAATATTTTGACTTCTATTAAATAATATCAATATTAAAATATTTTGATTTCTATAAAATATTATTCTATATTAATTTATTTTATATTAGATTTATTTTATTTTATATTAGAGGCCAGTCATGGCACAGAGGCACAAAGTATGACTGTAAATTCGACTGGTTGTGGGTTCAATCCCTACTCGAGAACATGAAATATTTGCCTAAATTTATATTTCCTTTTCTTCGCTGTGGTGTCGAAGCAAAGCGCGGTGTTGAGTTCTGCCACTCAATACGCAATGTCTCCAGGACTTGGCAGTAAGTGGAGAAGGGAGAGTCTTAACACTAGGTTCCCTCTGCCTACACTGGTGTGTGTGTGTGTGTGTACATACAGCGTGAAGCTGATTTATTTATTAATTATTTTCCTGTTGTGTAGTGTCTTCTTACTAAAATATTGGTGTAACATGTTCTATATTATATAGACATTTAGGCATAGCAATATATTTTTAATTTTAACTAAATTCAAAAATAAATTAAAAGTATGAATTTGAAAAGTTTTTCTAACAATATTTTTTACTGCTATTAATATATATTTATTATTTGACTTACGCCGGTGGTTGATTTCACATTTGCCATCCTTATGACACGTATCGCCATAAACATAACAATAATAATTTTTGTGATTAATAGTATTAAGTTCCATTTTTATTCAAATTACAAAAACTCTTTAAACTAAAATTCTTGCACGATTTATATATATTTAAATAAATCAAAGTAGAACACTTTATTTAAACAATTTAAATATTTTGTAGTTTTTGTATTATTCAAATAAAATATATTTACAATAATATAATCATAAAATTCACTAAATGCGAGAACTGAATTCAACAAGTGATTTGCTAGAACTTTGAAGGCTATCGAGCAACAGATGCGCGGCGGCTTGCAGCGGAACTATCACTGCACACAGTTTCAAGCATAATGTACAACCTCACCCATGACCAGGCCGTATTTATACTCCTTGTCCCCCTATGAAAGGTAGGTCACCGGATGATGGACCAATCAGTGAGAGCCAGCATTACTAACCTAGATAAATCAAACCCTGAAAAACTTTTTTTTATTTTATAATACATAATATAATATTTTGTATTTATATTTAAGTTTATAGCAAAAATAATGATTATGTTTAACTATAAACCACTATATATATTGAAAATTATAGAAAATCAGGAAAAATATTTTAGTGTGTCAATGGGTCACGCCTAGGGTTATCAGATCAAAATTTCAAAAATCTGAAAAAAATCTGACATTCGATAAACATGGGCTTTCTTGTCAACGGCCTTACGGACCAACAAATGAACTTTCTTGTCAATTTTATATTGAATATGAAAATTTATAGTTATGAAAATAAACAAACCAAATCGTTATTTGTGAATAAACAAATCAAAACTTTTGAATATTGACGCACTACTCCACATGTGCCAACTGTCTTTACATTTTTTTTTTAAATGAATTATGTGAATCTTGTTTTTCGTCCATAATATGATGCCCATTTTCCAAGAATTACGAAATTAACATGAAAACAATTCTATCATGAATATCGCAAGGATTTTGCAAACACTTAATGACATCATGAATGCAAGAGAAGATGCGAAATTTGTTTCACTTAAGGTTGGAGATTTAATAGTTCTAGCAGCGAGGAGAAGAAAAATGACTTTTTGAATAACGAGTTAGTTTACGAGTTTTTGAATTTTCGGGACTGTTTAAACCAATGGTAGTAGCCTGGACTTTGCTTATTGGAAAAAGAGTAAATTTAAATTATAGCATTTTGATGAAATGAAACTTCTTATATAATCAAAGAACAAAATCAAGACTTTTTTGATATGAATACTAATAATTAACCAATGGACTATTATTCTGGACGCAACTGGACCAGGTAAGTCTTCTCAGAATAAGGTACTACTAAATGTAGGCACAAAATGCTAATGTTGAAAGGGTCTTTTTCTTACTGGAAATCCAATGATCAAAGAAAAAAACAGGCCCCTGTTTAAAGTCTATTAAGTCGATGCTGTTATTTCAGAATGTATTTATATATTTTTTTGCCAAAACATATTCTGCGAAATGTGTTATTAAAGATTCACAAGTCTTGAAAAATATTTCTGGGAGCATTAAATATCAAAAGTAATGTTGTTATAAAAGTTAATGTAGTTGTCAGTTAAAAAAAAATACTTTTGTTAGTTTTACTTTAGTTGATAATAAAAATAATTTGGATTTTTAATTTGTAGAAAATCAGGACATTTTAAAATTCCTGCCGCATTCGGCACATCGAATTAATTCTGGATTTATCCGGGAAATTTCGGGCGTATGGCAACCCTAGTCAAGCCACGCCTCCGTGCTTACAGTGGTTTGAGAGCAATGCACCCAACATTGGATCTCCCTTTCCCCGGCATCATTTTATATACTATAAAAATTCTTCAATAAATTTTATAAATAAAATATTCAATTTAAAATATTCAATCTTAGTATCTTTTATGAATAATCAAATTAAATTTGACCCAAAAGAATTGTGTGTGGATTTTCTTGTTGTTGGTTATCAATCTGACTAATCTAATCGTCGTAATCTAACGATTCATTGTTATTTTAAAAAAAGATTTTGTCAGCATTTCTTTATTAAAATTAAAATGCAATTAAATTTTGATATGATAGTCACCAGAGACACTGTTGTGGCATAGACTTTATACTACTTCTACTATGTAATCATAGTAGAAGTATAATTATATACTCGCACTATACAACCACATATTTATGAATAATATACATACATATACTTGAAAAAATCTAGCTCAATAAACACAATGACAGCACATGTCTACAGTTAATTGTAGTAGGTATATAACTCTAAAAAACCAGATATAATTAAAGCTTGAATAAAATATTATTTTAAAAAAACTTTTTGTAAACAAGCTTTTAATCACAAGATTAGTTGTATTAATTTTAATTTAATTTACTTTATAATAATTAATAATTAATTTAATAATAATTAATTTATTATAAAGTATTATATAATAATTAATTTTATTTTATAGAATGTAAGGCGATAGACGGATCGATGTGATCTATGGGTAGAGGACCTCAGTACCTATACATTTCACCCAAGTGTGTTAGCCGATTTTGAGGATTATTTGAGAATTTATGTTTTTCTGGAAAAAATCGAATTCTTGAAGAAAATTGGCAAATATAGCTCGACTCTTGAGTCTGCCCTCGTGATTTTTTTTTCACAATATAGGTCTTCTGTATAATGTAATAATTCAAAACTATTAACTTATAAATCTTGGAAAAAACACAGAAACAAAATCATTTTTAAGTAAGTTAAATTTTATCAAAAACTTTCAAGGCGGTTTTCAGTATTTTATTAAAATAAAATACTGAAAATCGGCTAACATACATGGGGGTGAATGGATGTGATTTCAGCAAAAATAAGTTAACATCGAAATGTTTAATTTTCGAAATTAGCTTAGTATGTAAATTTACAATATATATTTGTAAAATAAAATTTATGACCTTTAATTAGTTATCAACAAAAAATATTTCAATTGTTATATACCGGACATGCATCCTTCGTTTTGCTGTCGTTTTCGCTCTTGTATATTCATATAACTAATAAAATAAATATTAATTATTAATTAAATTAATATTAGGTCACATACATTTTTCTATTCTTGTGCAGTAATCGCCCGATTGTGCCAACTTTTTATATTACTTTTAAATAAATGAAATAAAAACATAATAATATTAAAATTTCAACATGTGACGTTTGCTACCAGTACAAGGGGTGTAGATACATCAAATACAGGGAGGAATGAACTGCGCCTCAGGCCGGTAAGCAAAAAGTAGTGTTAACCGGATTATATCAAGCCTGGGATGCGTCGCGCTTCAAATTATCGTCACACCTACAGTACTGTGTACACACTCACACAAATGCAAAGCTTACCTTTTGCCGCATTACTGTATATATGCATTTAATTAAGCGTCCATAATTTTTAAAAAATATATTTTTATCTTTATTATCAGAAATTAAAAAAAGTTTCGGTCATTGGTGTTTGTTGGTGACTAGTATCAAAAACATATTTTTTTAAGCCTTACGTTGTATTCTGCATAATTAATATAGCAGGGTAAGCAGATAATGTCAATATCACGGGACCAAAACATAGTTAACGATTAACAGCAAAAAAATAAATACAAAATTTAACGAGATATTAGCGATTATTATGAAAGGGAAGTCATTAATTGATGCGTTTTATGAACGTATGAAACATTTTTAACATTCAATGTAAATATTTGAATCCAAAAAAAAATATAATAATAACAATAGTTAAGTGAATTTCATCACATTCACAAGTTACAAAAATGGGACAGCAAATTAGTTGGAATGAGGGGAACAGAGTGTATGCTCACAAGGTTTAATCTGCCTGCCTATTATAATTTTTCTTAATACATATATTAAGAAAAATACAATATGGCAAAAATGAAATTCATATTTTGTTTAAAATATATAATTGCAAATCAAATCATTTCAAGGTCCTGTCTGTTGTAAATGGAAGCCTCACTTGATAAAACATTATTAGATGCCGCTAGTCAAAACGCAGTGTCTTGTCACAACGCTTTACTTTATGATAAAGATATTTCAAGATAAATAAAAATACCGAATAACGAATAACAATATTCTCACGACTCATTGTATCAACATGTATACTTAACACAATATTGATTTGTAATGAAGTGTGTAAGTATTTAATTTTTCGCATGTTCATGTAATTTCTGCGAGTGGGAATCAAACTCAGAACCTGTCGCGTTCAGTCACATTATTCTACACCTGCACCACGACTGGCTTCAAAAAAGTTATTTTATATTCAAAAAATATATCAATAAGTGTTTTAAAAGCTATTTTTCGAAGAGCGAATATTTGAAGTTCCATTAAAAATTCGATGCATCATCCGATCCTTTATTAGCGAGAACAGAGAATAACAGATTTGAAGTTATGCTTTTCTGTTTATGTTATGTCCGATAGAACATCAATAACTCTGTTTCCAAATGCATTCACCGAATTTCACACAATAGGATTTTTTTTTTTAAGATTGGGTTCTAGAATAATGAACGTAGACTTTTCAAAATAATACATGCAATAATGCAAGACTATATAATATAACGAAATCGTGATTTTTAATTTTTTTTTGTCTGGTCCACTTCGTTTGGACAGTATGACGCGACGTTAAAAAATATATTAAATATCTTTTAAAAAACCGGGCAAGGGAGAGTCGAGCTCATCCACCGAGGGTTCCGAGGGGGAGTCCGTTATAAATTGTAGGTATTGAGCTTTTTCTGAAATTCAGGTTTAGTTTAGCCAGAGCCCTTACATTTGATACCTCACTTGAACTGGCTTCAATACCAAATTTTGCCCACTTTTTACGACTATTATTTTTTGGAATTTAACCACAATTATATTTTTTTTTATTTCTGAACTAGTACTACCTGTAGATGCTAGCAGCCAAATTTAATAATTATAGGTTAACCGGAAGTACCCTACGAATTTTGATTCCCTTGATTAAAAAAATACGCTTTATCCCACACACAGCAGGGTAGGCAGAGGGAACCTAAGAATTAGACTAAAACCTTAAGAACTTAAGTTCCCCATTTTTCGCCGAGTTCTAAACGCATTGCGTATTGAGTGGTGGAACTCAACGTCGCGCTTTGCCTCATCACCAAAGCGAAGATATGAAAATATAAATGTAAATAAATACTTCATTTCCTGGAGTGGGGATCGAATCCATAACCAGTTGATTTTACAGTCACACTTTGTACCCCTGCGCCTTGACTGGCCTCATCCCTCCCTTGATGTTGTCACGGCCATATCTCTTTTCTAAGTAAATATAAAAATTTGTTTTTTATCAGGAAATCATGGAGCCGTATGTTTAAGTATAAGATAAACCTTATATATATATCCCAGCATAAAGTGAACTGCATTTGGCAAGTGGAATAGTAGTAATTAGTAACATAAGCCTGACATGTTAAACTGAAGCATCGCTCTCACATCTGTCTGCCGCAAGCGGATATAGAGTAGACAGCGGAAATGATACATGTAACTTATGAGTAAATAGCTGTCAAAATATTTTATTCATTTCTGAATAAAAAAAATCTTTCATGTTAAAGTTTTACGAAAAACTAAACCAATATGAAAGCAATATGATAAAAATTTAATTTATATTTTTAAATATTTTAATGTTCTTTTTTCGTTCTGTTAAAAGCTTAATAGGATTTTTTAACAATAATATATCACATTGTATTCGGACTGAAATAATTTAATATCTTCAATCAACAGTCTTTAAGGAAAATCGAAATATAATTTAGCTTTCCTTGGGACAATAATTACATTTATTGACTGGCTGCCTGGCAGGTGAATAATTAAAACTGTGATGACAAATATTTTGTAATAAAAATGGCTAACATTTATCTATAAATAGTAACAGCAAAAGGCGTGTAACTTCTACGCATATAATAAATAAATGAAATAAAAATTATACGTATATAAATAATTTAGTTTACTATTTTTATGATTGATTGATTATTATTTGTACTCCATTTGCTATAGTAACATTTTTTATTTCTCAGTTGCTAGCTACTGTTGTCGGCATATCTCCAAATGTAGGCGTAAACACGTCTATCGCTAGGGGCTTATCTCCCAAGATTATGAAAATCAATAGCGATTAAAAATTAACACAGAATTATAATAATTTCATATTCTTTTGTCTGCTACTTTAAACAAAGGTTCTTTAAACATTTTTTTTTGCTTTTTCTTTAAGTTGGTAAATTGAATGAATAAGTGAAAAATGTATTTATCTATACAAAGGTACACACAATAAAATTTTAACTATTTTCTGTCTGTACGAAAAAGATATATGATATATTTTATTGAATTGCAAGAATGTTAGTTTTCAATATATAGATAGATAGTCTTTACGATGTTTTCGTCGTATCTTATTCGAACACAAGAGTAATTCAGGTTAGTAAATAAATAATTGTATAGATTAACCGTGTCACTCGACCTTATTAGAAAACAACTATAAAACGAAAAATAAAAAAATAGCTATCAAGTAGCATAAGAAAAAATATTTACTCTATTTTTGTTAATTTTAATCTTCACAAAAATATAATTATATAATTACAAATAGCGACCCACCCGCATTTCACCCGCTGGAACTAAAGTATTATTTATTTTCTTGTGATATAATAATAATTTTAAAGACAATAACTATTTATATTGAAACCTATATATCGAGTGCATCGACATCCAGAGCATAGGGCCTTCCCACTTATAAAGGGGGAAGTGGGAGGTGCCGTATCTGAAGGAAGTAACGTACAGTTCTATACGTCTCATTCGTTTGGATGTCAGTAAAAGAGAGAGAAGCTATGGCCTAATTAGTTTCCTAGTAGTCTCTAAATAGAATTTACTAGTCTTAAAACAGATATTTTTCTATTTTCTTTTGATTTTTCCAATCTGTGCGCTATCTTAAAATATTTAAAAAAATTGAATTAAAATTTATAAATGGACTGGAAGGTGGCTGATAGAATCTTGGTCTACCTACTAGAAAACAATAAACATATCGAGTTTATGCTCATTCGATTCGTATCTAAGGTATTTCATTTAACCATTTTTCAAGGATCCTAGCGTCATGAAAATTGGCAGCTGTATGTAGTTAGAATGGCAATACAATAATATGGTACTGTCGAACTGATCTGATGATGGAATATCGTATCAAAGCCATGTTTAGACTTGTTAGAAAAATCTTGTAATGAAATTTGATCACGATCAGATTTTAAGGTCTGATGATGAAGCCGGCAGAAAGGTACTTGCATTCCTAGATGGAATATCGTATCACAGCCGTGTTTGGACTTTTTAGAAAAATCTTTTAATAATCTTTTAAGTAAAAAGTATAAAATAAATTAATAATTTAAAAAAGTTCTAAGTGCACGTAAAAGCCAAAAATAATTATGGATCGTTCAAGTTGTCTCTATTACGGGGCTAAGTGTACACTATGAGCTTTTAATTTAATATTTGATTGTAAAGACGTGGGAAGCTAGAACAGGAAAGACTTTCTTGTAAACAAATACTAATATTGACTTGCTGGCGGAAGCTGTATGAGGTGGCACAAAAACATAACGTTTATTTCTTTTTACAAGCACGGCAGAGCACCTTAATATATTTTTTTAATATTGATTTTCTAAGGTACAATAGACCTGTACGAAATGGGAATCGAACCCACAACCTGTCGCGATTATGGTCGCACACTCGTGCTTCTGCGCCACCACTGGCCCCTAGAGACTATACAGTATTTCTTAATCATTATTTAGTTACTATAAAAAATCTATTGTATTTATAGCGAAGCAGCGAGAATTAAACGAGCCAATGTACGAAGGTACATTGGCCTTTTATCATAAATATCTCGCTCATTTTTGAAGATATGTAAAAAAACAACAAAAATGATTTCTATACAGTATTCATTTTTGAAAAAAATAATAAATATTATGAAATTTAAATTAACTTGATATAATTCTTTATTGAATTATAAGTAAAATCCCAGTCTTGTCATGAAAAATTTTATTTGACTTTAAACCAAATGGTATGGCAATAATCCATAGAACAGAAAACAAGGAACGAGATTTATATTGGTTGTCAAAGCTAGGAACGCTTTGACGATTCGACAATCAACATCGGTCAACCTGCAGGTATTATGATGTGGCGTCCATCGCATATGCAATTCCGCCGTGGGGTAGGTACAAATACTAGGAAGGGTTTCAGCGAAACCCATACCGTTTCGTATATTTCTCGTATTTTTCCACTTGTTCAAGAAATAGTGGCTATTGTTATCTTAATTTTATAATAAAAAAATACTTACTTGATTTCACCGGTTCTTTTTTCTATATTTTTTTTTTAAATTACAAAACCATATAGGATATTCGTTGTATAATAATTATGATCCTATATTATTTCGACTTGATGCTACTAAAGCAAAATATCGGATGAGTACAGATTTAAGTAATCTAATTATTGATAAAATTTCGCCACAGACAAAAAAATGAACGTCCTTATTTTGATTATATCAAATTATAATACGATTAAGCAAATGGAAATATTTTCATTGTCAATGATAAAAGAAATTCGCGGTAGTATAGTCATAGAGAGAGGATACTACAGATATATTATGTACAAGAGGAGGAGATTGAGGCCAGTCGTGGCAGCGGCACGAGGTGTGACTGTAAAACTGACTGGTTGTGGGTTCGATCCCCACTCGAGGAGATGAAATATTTACTTAAATTTATATTTCCATTTCTTCGCTCTGGTGTCGAGGTTAAGCGCGGCGTTGAATTCTGCCACTCAACACGCAATGCCTCCAGAATTCGGCAGAAAGTGGAGAACGGAGTGTCTTAACACTAGGTTCCCTCTGCCTACCCTGCTGTGTGCGGGATACAGCGTGAAGCTGATTTTTTTTACTATATACAAAAAGCTGAAAGAATTGCATACCTCCCTGGGTCCAGAATAGCAAGAGATGAAAATGTTATGATTTAATAGATTCAGGTACATCATTCTCTACCTGAAAGTTCTGTCAGTTTTGGACAAAAACCGTGAAAAATAAAATAGTAGTCGTTAAAAATACCAAACAAACGGGGAAGCACTCACTCCAACGCGTCGAAACAAACGGAACGAGTGAAGCGAGAAATGCGAAAATTATTAAACAAGGTGTCAATGTTAATCAGTTGTCACATCTGTCATTTAAAATATAATTAATTTAAATTGATTCTAAATTGATTTCTTTTTGTATTATATTCTTAAGCTAAATGTATCGAATATATTTTGAATTCATTGTGGACGAGAAAAATTGTGTTTGAAAGCATCGATCACGTTGTCCAAGTTTATATATACGCTGTATGCTCCAAATGGGCCCTGTGTGCTCTGCAGCTACATAGAACTGGTCAAGCTTCAGGAGCTGATTTATGGAGGAGGAGCATGTTCTGAACAGTTCTTTTATACGGCAGCGAACAGTGGTCAGCACTATTTCAGCAAATAGCGGATATGATATTACATTTGAATGTGGTAATAGACGGAATAGCATGGTATGGTATGTGCATCCCGCACACTCTTCCGTTTATTCCTAGGGTCCAAGAACCAGGTATAGAGTGTTTTAATAGCGATAAAACACTTTGTTCTCGTTAAATCACTTCTGTCGTCCACTTTCCGCAGGTTTCTGAAGACAATGCATGATGAGTGGTGGAACTCAATGCCGCGCTTTGCCTCGTTACCAGAGCGAAAAAATTATAATATTAAATACAAGTGACCCGCTCGTGGCTTCTCCCACTTAAAATACTAAATTATTTATTTAATACACGGTATTACGTTACTTTAATATACTATATATGTTTGCAGCGTATTTAAATTTTTTAATGTAAAAATTAATTAAATCTCAAGGTTGCGTAATACCATAGGGATGACCCATTTATAATAAAATCGTAACTTATCAGTGTCTGTTCATGAGAATATACATTAGAAAAATAAAATTGTTTTTGGGAGAATTTAAATATTATTAAAAAAAATGTCAATATATAGTATTTTGTACATTGCTGTAAAATTGTTGTTTTATTCAATTGCCTGAGATTTGGTTTTTAATGTGTAGATATTGTCTTTAAAAGAAAATAAAATTTAACGTTAAATATTGCTACCCACATAACTCCCTTACTGTAAGAGTTATAGATAAAAACATTGTTTTGTGCTATTTCTGATAGAAAGCAATACAACTAACTATATTTAAAAAAAAAAACATTTAACGCAATTTGTAGAAACGTTGTGTACTCGAAATAGCGAATTAATTAGCCGTGTCGAATATCAGGATACTCAATATAGTTTTGTAATTAATTCTAATCAAATGCTATGTTAATATTGAATTTCCAGATGCATTGATTTAATATCATATTTATCGATAATAATGTGCTGTGTCTTACTTATCTGTTATATGCCATGCCAAGTATACTGTAGCAATAGTTAAGTACTTACAGTTCATACACACACATACATAACTAAATAAGCATGAAGATAGATTTTGAGAAATTGTTTTATAAGGTTGAAAAATACTTTGTAATAAAAAAGTCTATCATATTTTATAAAATAACAAAGATTGTATATAAAAAAACAATTAAAAATTTAAAAAACGCACCAAAGCAAGTTGAAATTTCATGGCGTCGCTTGTGACGCCAAAAGTATTATGTCAAAAGCACAGTATACAGTATAAAAACATCAATCCCTTTGTTTACTAAGGCGTGACGTCAATCTCATTGATTGGCGTTCAAAATGTTATGGCGGCTTGTATTTTGTAGTTTTTTTTGTCAAAGTAATTATTAATCCTATACTTAATAGTAAAATTAATGCGTGTTTGTAATATATTTAGATATTTTTTTAGATAATTTAGATATTTTTACACCCATTTTTTTATAAAGAGCATTATTTCTTTTGAGATAATTTGCTATATTGAGTTCGAGCAGTGTTAGTGCATAGTAACCTAGTAAATGTGTCTTAGACTCTGCTCCGAGCCCAACAGTAAATGTAACTTCATATTATTATATTTGCTGTACGATCATTAACTACACAAAGTGAAAAATGTATTGGATTTTTTGTGTAAACTACACACTACAGGCGCGTATTCATAATTCAATACCTTCTTTTACTTTAACTTGTCAGCTGTAAATGTTTTTCTTATTTAATAATGTTGATTTTTATTCACATAATTTAAATATGGAATAGGGTAAAACCGGGATAGATGCCCCACTTTTTGAAATAGCCTCCTAATTAGATAAAATATACATTTTATAGGAATAATTTTTATTTATTTAGCTAGCTCAATCTTTTGTGATGAATTACTTTTAGTTTTTTTTAACAAATCAAATATAGATTTTACAAAAAATAGCTTTTCGTGAAACATTAATTTTGAGGATAGATGCCTATCTATATGGATAGTTGCCCCACTATGAAAATACTGAGGAGGATAGATGCCTGCAGAGCAGGATAGGTGCCCTTTATACCGGGTTAACGAAAAAACTAAACCAATTGTTAAATAGTTCTAATTTTAAAACAGCAATTGTTTCCAATAAACATGAATCATAATAATGAAAAGTATATAGTGTTTTTTAAAACCTTATAATTGCTATTATTGACAAATAATTCTAATATCACACAAACAGGTAATCATTATTAAAATTTAAAAACATTTGTTTTACTAAAATATAAATTCTTAAGTTTCAACATCCATAATCATATTTTAATTAAGTTAAATTTTACAACAAAATTAAATTCTTAATAAATTGTTGTTGTAAAACATTAATATTATAATTCAAAATATTATAATATTATAAATGCCAACATCCTCATTGCATAATTATATATTTTGTTGTTTTTAAAAAGAACACAACAAAATATTTTTTAATTATCTATTCTAATTCTCTAATTATCTCAAATAATAATTATTCGTTATTCCAATTTAATTGAAATATAGCCAGACTGGGTTTTTATATTTCCATATCTTGCGCAATTATTTCTGAAAAGTGTACAGGTTTCATGTAGCCAGTTCTGACACATTACCCATTGAATCCAGTCGGATAGCGACTTCGTTTCTTTTTATTGTTTTCAAAACATTCAATGCAGTTATATTTATTTGTATCTTTGACGTTATCCTGTCTATCTCTTTTAGTTTTTTTACAGGCAAACCTTTAGTTTTGCAACCTGCAGTCCAAGAACATACTCGAGCTCGCACTTCTTCCTTTCTTTTATATTTTCGCGGTATAGTAGAGCTAAAGTCAGTAAAAAATTCTAATATAAATATACTTAAAACATAAAAAATGCTAATTTAATAAATACACAAAAAAACTTAACTCCATACACTGAGTATGAAGGTATAGATCCCCCTAAGGGCACCTATACCTCGAAAAATCAGGGCAACTATCCTTTGTGATAGGGATAGATGCCAAAGTATTTTTTAAGTAAATTATAAATAAAATAGATTCTGTAAACACTTAGATATAGTCTTAATGAATTAGTACATCGACGTAATAAAAAATATAACGGAATTGATTACTAATTATAAAGTTATACAACGCCAAATACTAACCTTTAAATCTTTGACGCGTTCAAGCATTTCGCCGCGGAGATATTTACTTAACCTCGCGAAACGCGTCCTCATTACACGAATGTCCGTGGATAATTGAGGTGTGGGACGACTGAGGCTCCTACTTGTACAATTATTTTTTTGTCGCGAGTTCGGGAAGTTAGGTATTTTGAATATGGGGCATCTCTCCCACTGCGGCGTCTATCCCGGTTTTACCCTAATGTAGTCTATAGCCTACCTCAATAAATGGATTATCCAAAACAAATATACATTTAAGGTTTGAGACTTTAGTTCCTGAGATTATTACGTTCGGCCAAACAAATTCTTCAGACAAACTCAGCGTGGCGTTTTGTCGTCTTATAAAGAGAGGAAATAAAAGTAATTCATTCCTCTGAGTAAGAGTAAGAATCGAACCCAGAACCGCGTTCACGGTTAGACAATGTACCGATGCACCA
>JAATLQ010038289.1:0-12153 GCA_013421005.1 Heliconius erato x Heliconius himera
TATATTTTTATTTTTATTTTTTTTTTTTAATGTAGGTAATTCCTGTATTATTTCAACGTATCTAACACCATTTCTTCCAGTAAAATTAAAACTTACAGCCATCGTTTCCATGAAGTAAGTACCTAACCTAAAGATAGTAAAATTACCACCATTTTTTTTCTTTTTCAGCTTCACGCTGTATCCCGCACACAGCAGGGTAGGCAGAGGGAACCTAGTGTTAAGACACTCCGTTCCCCACTTTCCGCCGAATTCCGGAGGCATTGCGTGCTGAGTGACGGAAGTCAACGCCGCGCTTTGCCTCGACATTATACTAACAAATTAAAATGATCACACGTTAAATAATAAAATGCAACATTATACGTAACATTGTAATATATTGCGTAATGTTTCAGAAGTACGCAAACGAGAGACACTCACGTGGAAGAAAATGCGGTCTCATGGTGCCCTGTTCACTATTTACAGTTTTGATGCCAATTTACCCACGTTTCTGATGTTTTTGTGCCAATATTGGTAAAATGTTAGTAGTATGACTGAAGTGGGTCTTAGATTTCAATCAAATATAGATATCTACAAATAAATGCATAAAAACACTTGTAAAATATAAAAAATACCGTGATGCATAAGCCTGTGACTATAACGCTACAGTAGTGGGTTCGACTCTCTATTTATTATTATTTTGATTTATGCGCTCTAGTACCAAGACAAAATCGCTGCGTTGAGTTCCGCCACTCAACACGCAATGCCTCGAATTTTGCGGAATGTAGGAAATGGAGTGTCCTATCACTAGGTTCCCTTCGCTATACTGCGATATATATGTGGGAGAAATTTACAGTTATTCAGACAGCCTTTTAAATTATTTTTGACGTAAACGAAAATAACGTTCCATTTTAGTTATTTGACTAGAAAAAAAGACTTTATTTTACCGTTATTAAAACTTTTTGATAACTAACTTGCCAGATAGCTATGATTGGATGATGTCACTTTCTATTTGAAGGGAAATGACGCAATCATAGATATGTCTGATATCTTTCTACGGCCGATGTAGCACGTGTTTGTTGCACGTAAAAACATCATGATAGGTGTTCAAAGTATTTGCAAGTCCAAAGGCGTGATAGAATGTAATAATGTACAAAATCAATATTTTTTAGATTCTGTACCTTTTTTTAAAAAAAAGGAACCCTTATAAGATCATTTTGTTGTCCATTTGTCAAGTCTTTATCTCAGGAACGCTTGAAGATGTCGAGTTGAAATTTAAATCATATGCTTAGGTTTACGGTCCCATGATTTCCTAAAAAAACGTATTTCTACATTTACTTTAAAAAAAAGTATTGCTGAAATGGCATACAACGCGTATTTTTGCAAAAAACGTTTATATCGCAAAAACACGTATTTCGACACTATAAAGGGAATCAAAATTCAATTAATAGAGCACTTCCGGTTGACCTAGAATTATGAAATTTGGCAGCTCGCATCTACAGGTAGTACTAGCTTAGGAAAAAAAACCTATACATTTGTGGTTATATCCTAAAAAATAATAGTCTTAAACGGTGGCAAAAATTTGTATTAAAGCCGCTATTACAAGTGAGGTATTAGATAAAAAGGCTCTAGCTAAGCTAAGCCTGAATTTCAGAAAAAGCTGGAGACCTCCAAGTTTTCTATGGAACCATCGGCGGTTATCGAAACAAGGCATATTTAGTTGCGGAACTAAACGTCACGTTTTGTTATTACCTTTACCAGAGCGAAAATAATTAATTGCCCCGAGTGGGGATTGAATACACAACCATAGCATTCACAGTCAGACTCTGCCCTATTCTATCATGGTGGTTCTTATTAATCATAATAATACATAACTAATACGATACGTATGCGACCAAATAGTCCATTTTTTGCGCATTCATTTCTTATGGAGTTTTTCTTACACATAATATGGCAATATTTGGTCCAATATTGGTCAAATAATTCTTAGAAAAGATTTGGCACTTTGGCAGACGTTTAACATTTAGATTAAGTAGTTCTACGAAATTGTTAGTTTTATATTAGATTTAAAGAAATGGGTATATTTGTAGTGGTAACAATCGAGTGGTGAATTTTATATATACTTGTTGCTTATGTTTAAGATTTAAATAATTAGATTTTTTATTAAGTAAACTCTCGACATCGTGTGCATTTGCAAGTCGGACTATGACTTCTTTGTTATTTTACTGAATTTACAAAATATCTTTTGTGAAGGAAAAATAAAAATGTAATATCCATGAAGTGTTGCCAACTACTCGCCAGAGCATAACGAGCAAGGAGCGAAGTCTCTTAGCTTTTAAATATATTTAAAAGAATTGATTATGAAAGAGGGTAGTCTGGGGAGACTTAATTTTTAGACACTCTATTATACACGCACGTCGTGTTAACCGCTCAATCTTTAAAACATCGCATGTTAGGTGGTAGAGGTGAATGCACTTTGTCTTGTACTACAACGAATCAAAATAAGTTATTTCTCCAAATGGGAATTGAACTAATAACCGTCGCGTTTACAGTCAGACGCTGTACTGCTGTGCCATGGCGGCTTCAAACCATAGATGGAATATATGTACCTATGTATGTATGTAGAATGTGTGCTTTATATTTAGTTCTTGGTACCATTTTAGGCACCGTGCCATGATATGTGGCGTCTAACAAGGTAATTTCCCACAGTGGAGATTTATTTGTTTATATTTATTACTAAATTTATTATGTAAATATAATTTTCAGATAAGGAAAACTAGTACTTGAAATGTTCTATTTAATCTATGTATACTGTCGTTGTTTTAAGAAAAAATAAATAATTATGATGAAAATACTTGTATTATTTTCTACAGAATAAATATTGTTTTTTATGCAAGTGTTATGTTAATTAAGCGTCCTTTTATATATAATTTTCTTAACTGCACGAAATTAGGAGGGAGGCAGAGGGAATCTAAAACACTTTGTCTCCCAGTTTCTGTAAGTTTTTTTAGACATAGTATGTTGAGTAGTGGTACTTGGCTCCGTGTTACCAGATCTTGTTACCAAAGCGCGGAAATGAAAATAATTAATTGCCGCGAGCGGAATCAAACCTTCAACCGTAACGTTTGTTTACAGTCAAACGCTGTGCGGCTGTGCGACGACGGCCTCTATTATGCAGATATTTTATTAATAATTTTATTAATATTCTTCTATATTAAGTATCAAAAAATATCCAATATATATATTTTTTTCACAGGTTCTGAAAATAAAACACAAAATTACATACTATTGCCCTGCAATTCTTTTGCAAACCATCTTTTTATCTTTCTAAAGGACCAAACAGCATTATGCAACTGTAATAAAACAACGAGTGTGTTTTAACTCATTACTATGAGATGTGATGTGAAAAATTATACACATATTAAAAAAAATACAGTGTAATGTATAATGTCACTATACATTATACATAATAGTTGGTCTACGTGTCTAATGACCAATGATCATAGTGTATAATTTCAACTAGCCTTATCGATGCGCTTGCGCACGCGCACAGCAACGTGGCCTCACCACGTGGACATGCACGCGCCTTTTTAGATGTAATATGTATTTATATTTTAATATTGATAAGTATAATTATTGATTATGCTTAATATATGCAAATTTATGCATATATTGTAAATATATTAAATTACATTGCTTAGATGATGTGCTAGCGCGATGTGTACAGGGAGATAGAAATTTGTTTTTTTTTCATTAAGTTGTTCGAATTTATTTGGTTTGTATTTTTAAAGATAAATCGGTGATTATTTTTTTATATTTTATGCTTCATCCTGTGTGGAAAGACAGGAAATCTAGTGTCAAGGCACTCTGCTCTCTGCGGCATAACTCAACGCAGATATATTATTGTTATGTTTGTACATTTGACCTATAGATGTATTCGAAAATAAGCACATTTGACTATAGTAAATTTTGTATTAATACTTAGTATTAATACTTAGTATAATAAATAATTATATAAAAACTCAATATAAAAATTTAATCTGTGATTATTGGCAATTATAATTATAATAATCATATTTGTACCAAAACAAGAAATATACAATACATTTTATTTTAAAATCAGTGAAAAAGATAATAATAATTCTATATTCAATTGTACCTATATAATAAATTCAATAAATTTTTATTGAATATTTACTTTTGGTATCAAGTTGAAAAATTTTGTCGATATGGCTTTATTTTTGGTAACCTTATTTAGGTTTCGACATTCTTATTAAAATTATACAAATAAATAATATTTTCAACGCCGTCGTGGCGCCTTTGAAAAGTAACCGCTGGTTGTATGTATTGTAGGCTTAATTTCCATTTTGGAAAATACGTTATTTTCCACCCTCTGGTAATAGTCAAAGACAAATGAATTGTCAACATATACATTCAATCATGAAATGTTTTTTTGATAATTTTGAGAAAGTGCAAGCACTACGTGGCTGCTTAAGAGAATGTTATCGGCAAGGGCGCCCCCTGCGCGAGTCGAACCTAGGCTTGCGGCTGTAACCAGAGCGTTGAATTTATTATACATTTACATTTTCTCGAAAAGTATATGTCTAATTTTCAAGCTATAAAAGCGGAAGCTTATCTTCATAAAATTTTCTTGATGATGGATTAACTTCCGTATGTAAGTTTCAATATCCATTATAATTTTTTTTAAATATTAACGAGTTTAAAATAAAATAAAATAAAAATAGTTCATGGCACGAGAGAGTATAAGAGATACATTTTTCAGTATTAGTTTGTTTGCTTCGTCTTTAAAATTTGAAAAGTGAAAAACTGGCTCTTATGACCAGAGTTTTTAGCATATCTGATCCAATTTTTATCCATACAACATAAAGTAGCGGAATTCAATGCAGAGCCTTCTCTATAATAATAATAATAAAAAAAACGATATATAATAACATGGGCATTAGCTAACAAACTAATAATCTAGCGTCCATTTTTTTTTAGCTTCTCGCGTATCCCGTACATAACAGGTTAGACAGAGGGAACCTGGGGCAACCTAGTGTTAAGATATTCCGTTCCCATCTAAATGTATGACTGAGTGAACTATCAAAAGCAAAACTCCTAAAACTCGAAAAAAAAATCACATATAATATAAAAAGAATCACAACTGACGAATGCAGAGAAAGCTGTTAACAATATCTCAATACTTTAATACTAATAAGAAACAAGCGAAAACAAAAAGAAGCTAATAAACACCCAAGGTCAATAGAAATTTATCAATAGTAATATCAGTTTACGTGTAATTTACTAGTAAGAGGAAAACGTGCGCCCGCGCCGAAGGTCTGCACTTGCATAATAATGGGTGTTATTTCCTGCATTATCGCAATAAAAATATTTATTTATAGATAAAATAAGAGTTTTATTATTAATATGCTGTCACCTGCATGTTTGTGTAGGTAGATTATTTACAGAGAAGTGTAAATTCTTTATACGCGATGGTTGTAGGTTCGAGGTTCTATAATAGGCTATTCTATTATGTTTTCTCGGTTGTTGTGGTCTAAAAAGATAAAAAACGGTGTTGTTCCGCCAATAAGCTGCCCCATATAGGGCAATGGAAAATCGAATGGCTTAAGACCAGGTTCTTATTGTCTATCTTGCTATATATGATAACTGCCTGAAGGTAAAACCTTCATCTTTTTTTTTGCTTTTTGCTATGTCCTGCGTATCTTAGGTACAACTTAATGCCGGGCTTTGCTTGGGAACTTGAAAATAATTAATTCCTACGATCGGGAATCGCACCCACAACCTTCGAGCCTACAGTCAGACGCTGAGACGACCTCATTTTTTAAAATAACGAAGCCAATTACCATAAAGACGCAAAGGTAATACAGCTCAAAGCCATCACATAATTACAATTGAAGTCATGTAACTGATAAAACTTTTTTCCTTAGTCCCAAGGCTCGAGTGCCCTCCATTCGTTTCCCGGTATGTTCTTGAATGTTAACTAATATTATCTATTTCCTATTTAGTATTATTATTTATCTATTTATAATATCGCTGTATGCCGCACATGTTAGGGTAGGCAGAGGGAACCTGGGAACTTGGTGTTAGGACACTCCATTTCCATTAAAAAGAAAAGAAGAAGAAGAAGAAGAAGTTCCCCATTTTCCACCGCGTGTGCTGCATGCCGCATACTAGAGGTATTGCGTCTTGCGTGGCTGAATTCAACGCCACGCTTTGCATCCGTTACAAAGATAGCAAATTAATATATAAAATATTTCTTTTTCCAGAGGAGGAATCGAAGCCACAACCATCACGTTTACTGCACTGTAACTGGTGTCGTATTGATGGCCTAATTAAGTATTAGGTCGCTGTAATTGGTACTAAGGATGTCAAGTACATATGTATCTATGTATAATTTATTATTTTGTAATGAATTAGTATAGATAAGTGTTGTGAGTTCAAATTCAAGTTTAGATGTTTTTTGTTATATTTTATTAATATATCGTTACTCACGCATTTCTAAAATATCTTTGAAACATATCGCTCTGCTTTCATTACACCCAGAAAGAAATATGAGATGAAATAGAACATAACACCAATTAAGCACATGCAAATAACGGAGAAATAAAAATGTTTTAAGTTAATGGCTGTCGTATCGCACAGCATCTGAATATAAACAAGACAAAGCATGGTATTGAGTTCCGCCACTCAACTAAAAATGTTAATAAATTGGGCGATGCCTGTGGAACAGTCTATTAACGCTAGGTTCGCTCCTAAAAATTGGCTATGATACGTATTTGTTAAGATCCTTTAAAAAATATTTCTACTATAAAAGTAGAAGTTTATTTATAGTCTGTTTCAACATCGTTTAACAAATAGCTTAAGTACTCTATTCCATAATTACAGCAATCATCACTTTTTGTTTAACAAATAACGTCGCTGTGCAGAGATACGAGCGTGCGATTGTAAACGCGACGGTTATGGGTTTGATTCGCACTCGGGGGAATGAAATACTTAATATTTTCTTTCCACAGTCAACCCGCAATGTCTCGAGAATTCAGCTGAAAGTGAGGAACGGAAGTATTTTAATGGGAACGAAGAGTCTTAACACTAGGTTCCCTGGTTCCTTCTGCTCACCCTGCTATGTAGGGCACATAGCGTGAAGCTAAAAAAATACATAAAAATGTCAGCAGTTTCAGTCTTACAGAAAGCTTATTAAAGATAAGTAGGTATACCATATCTTAAAAATTATTGTCTATACTAGAATATTAATTGATGCAATAAAAATTTGCTTGAATGAACTCGTAGCTATCGCTCAGACGGATAAAACGTCATTATTAAATAAAACCTTGAGGCCAGTCGTGGCGCAGCGGCACGAGGTGTGACTGTAAAACCGACTGGTTGTGGGTTGGAGCCCCACTCGAGGAGATGAAATATTTACTTAAATTCATATTTCCATTACTTCTTCGCTTCGTTCTGGTGTCGAGGTTAAGCGCGGCGTTGAGTTCCGCCACTGAACACGCAATGCCTCTAGAATTTGGCAGAAAGTGGAGAACGGAGTGTCTGTCTTAACACTAGGTTCCCTCTGCCTACCCTCCTGTGTGCGTGATATAGCGTGAAGATGATTAAATAAAACAATAAACATCCACATATAAAAAAAAACAACAACAACAACAATAAATCTTTGACACAAACAAACCATCCTCCATATGGTCCTTCGAGCCGGCCAACTAAATAACCTCTAAAATTATTTGAAAAAAATAAAATAAAAACTAGATTTTCATATTAAAATGTATATTTAGTACACATGTTTGTTATATTCACGTGCGTCCGCCATCTGAGACGTGTCACGTGGCGGGTTACGTACTGATCACGTTTGCCGCCCGTTGCCGTAGAGCAATGCGAAACTAATTCACGCTATTCTCTTCATAAGCATAACAAAAATGGTTGTGATGTAACCCATTTGAATGTTACCTGCTGTAATTGTCGTAATTTAATATTTGGGTTGGTCTGTTTTTTTTTAATTTTTTTTATTTTATTAATAGATTTTGCTTTTATATCCGGCCGTTTCATTCGGTCGGCTCAGCGTCTGGTTGTAAATATGATGTGGGTGTGGTTGTGAGTTCGATTCTCAGTCATGGGAATTAATTATTTTGTTGAATTTTACTTATTTTCATTTACTTGCTCTGGTGATAAGATAGAATTCATATTTTCATTCATAGAATTTAATCATGATTTACCGGGCAAAATCTCGAAAATTAGACGGAAAATGTGAAACGAAGTATCTGAGTCTGAGTCTCTCTCCCCTGTTATATGAGGTATACAGCGAAAAGCTACAGAAAAAAAATAGAAGTATGATTGGCCATTAATTTTGTGACTTCGGTTTTGAATTTAAATCCCACACATTGTATATATTTATACAGATTCACGCTGTATCCCGCGCACAGCAGGGTAGACTGAGGGAACCAAGTGTTAAGCCATTCCATTTCCCACTTTCTGCCGAATTCTGGAGGCATTGCGTGTCGAGTGGCAGAACTCAACGCCACCTATATATTTATACGATTATTATAATTAATTAATTATTTCTATTCACGATTATCCTTGTCGATAAATGTTTGAAATTATAAAAATAACATTGAAATTTTATTACAATAATACTAAATTGAATGCTAAAATAAGCCACTCCTACATACCTACGTACTAAAGTAAAACGTTTTGTTGTTACATTCATATACATATAATATAAACCACACGACGCGACACGTGAGGTAATTGCGCATATTAATAAAATAATCTGCTATTATTACAGAGAAACTATAACAATTGAATACATATAATATGTAGATATTATGTAAGGAAGTATAATGTTCTTTTATTATTATTTTTTACACACACACACACACACAGACACACAGCAAGGTAGGCAGAAGGAACCAATACACTGATACTTTCATATTATTAGAAATATTGTATTGTAAGCAGTTTAACCTAGCGTTAAGATAGTCCGTTCCTCACGCACTTTGCCTTATCAAAGCGAGGAAATGAAAATATTAAATATTTCCTTGAGTAATAATCGAACCCGCAACCTGTGGCGTGACTGGCCTCTGAAAAGAAGATAAATGATAAAAGCAATTTTGCACGTTAGCTCTCAAATCCAACTACGTTCAAATTTTTATACGTTTTCTTAATAATTATTTTTATTTTATAAGGAATAAAACTTAAAAAAAAATCTTTTCTAATTATATTTATTCATCTCTCACTCATATTTTATAAATAGTAAACTGTAGTGGGCAAGTTACAACATTATATAAAAAAAATGTTATTCAATTAGGCCATTACAAGCACTTTTGAAGTTCTATGTTACATGAAGATATCAGTGGTTTCTCCTTACAAGACAACACTATTTACGACTTTCCACCAAAAATATCACATATTGTACTTATATCAATAATTTTTAAAATTTGTCACTTCAAACACTTATATTAATATAGATTTACTCAACTGAAATCTGGAAATCGAATCCACAACCACTTTGTCCATTCCATAATGTTTCCACTAAACCAACTTCATTCCACCCTGTCAATGGCATATACCGTAGTAATCCTGGCCTTACGTAACGAACCACGTGGCGGCTTCACGTGATAACTGACGTCAGTAGGGGGTTAAACTCAGACAAGGTCAGTTTGCTTGTGTAGGGTGGCCATATACTGAACGATCAAAATGTTGGAAAATACCTATTTAGAAAAGGTATAAAAATTTGAACATAGCGAGATTTGAACCCGCGCCTCCTGGAAACCGACCAGACCTGGTCGGGTTCGAGTCCCGCTACGTTCACATTTTTAACGTAACATTTTCTAAATAAGTATTTTTCTTTCCTAAGTGTGGAATAACAATTTAAAAATTGTTAAAATATACCTTAGATATTTACATGTATGTATTTTTACTACTACTACTAATATAGCTTCACACTGTACCCGACATATAGCAGAGCAGGCAGAGGGAACCAGGGGATCTAGTGTTAAGAAACTCCGTTCTCATTAAGAGCCTTCCGTTCCCCACTGTTCCGGTTCACACTGGAGACGTTGCGTGTTGAGTTGCGGAACTCAACGCCGCGCTTTGCCTCGTTGCCAGAGTTAAGAAATAAAAAAATGTAATATATAATTTTAAATTTTTAAAAATGTGTGAATGTTAATATTATGCTTTTTAAAGCAATTGATGTGTATAATGCTTAATTTTAATAATATTATGTTCTTTTTCAACGACACTTTTATTATAATAATTAATTTTATTATAGCAATTAATTATATTAACGTTTGTTGATTAAATAAAACAATGATCTCGTTGTACTTGCCTTGAAAACCACTGCCGATTGGTTTTTTAGCTTGGTGCTGTATCCCGCATATAGCAGGGTAGACATTGGGAACCTAGTGTTTAGACATTCGTTGAAGTCCCTTTGTGCTTTAACAGAGCTATATTCACAATCATCCTAACACAATGTGTGTTATGAGTTAGATAGTAATCAGAGAATATAATGATAATCTAATATCGATTTATTATATTAGGGAAGGCATATTAGGGAAGAATAGGCAAGGGGAACCTTCGTCCGTCCTACGCTTTCCGCTCAATTCTGAACTCAATATCTAAATCTTGGAAATATTAATAATTAATTCCCCTAATTTGAGACAGAGCTCACAATCCATCAATATGAATAATTATAAAAAAATACCCTGATTTTAAATTGAACCAACGACCATTGAAAGCCAGACGTGTGAATTGCGCCAAGAAACGAAATTAAGTCATACTGTGTTGTAGTGTAAATATTACATACATAGTAATGATTCACATTTAAGTTAATATTTGTCATAATATTCTCTTAAGATAATAGCTTCATATTTAAAAACTTGCATTTTTATGATTGTTCCATAATAAACAGTTTAACTGGTTATAAAAAGTCTCTTATAAAAAGTATCTGACTACACAATTATACAACAAACGTACTATGTATTATTTAGGTGTTTTCTCAAGAACTACAATAACTTAAAAACCTAACTAAAAACACATTTATCATATCCATATCACTGACTGTAATGAAGTCGATTAAAAAAGAATGAAATTATTTTTTTGTATCCGGCAGATAGACAGAGGGAACCTAGTGTTAAGATATTGTATTTTCCAGTAAACCACTTCCGTTCTTCACTTTCCGCCGAATTCTTGTGAGATTGCGTGTTGGGTGGCGGAGATTAACGCCGCGCTTTGCTTGGCTACTAGAGCGATTAAATGAGAATATTAAATTTCCTCTAGTGGTAATCGAACTCACAACCGTCACGTTTACAGTGACTCGCTAGCGTTCAAAATACGATTACGACTATCAAAATCCAGAAAAATCGGTATAGCTGCATAGTAATATAACTATTTCGGAAACTTACTTCATCACCTGTATAAATAAAATATGATAAAAGAATTTAAATTTTGTTTTTCTCGATCTCATATTTTAGGTATGAGCATTTGCTCAGCTGTAGCAAAAAAAGTTACAATTCAATAGAAATCACGTGTTATTAAAATTTTACATAACTGACTCTGAAAAACGTGACACGCTGTGAATCACTTACATAACTATAGTTTTTTTCTTGCTGTTTTGCTGTTTGCACATTTAGCAGGGTTGGCAGAGAGAGCCTAGTGTTAAAATACTCCGTTCTCTACTTGCCGCCGATTTCAAAGATATTGTATGCTGAGGGGCTATACAGTTTTTGTATATATTTTTCAAATTGTGAAATAATACATAATCATATTTTATAAAAGTAGACAATACCTTTAACCTTTTCATTCACGTATACTACGCGCGGTGTTGATTTTTTTTTCTTTTACGGCGTTTAGCTCCGCCGTTTAATTCACAATATCTCAAATTCAGTCGAAACGTTGAAAACGGAGGGTGTTGACACTAAACTATTTCTGACTGCCCTGATATGGGGGAAAAAGCGATAAGATCCTCTGGTCCCATTAAGATCCTTTTTTTTCCCATTTTCCGCCGAAGTCTGAGGGCATTGCACGTTGAGTGGCAGAACTCAACGTAGCGCTTTGCAAACATACAAAATGTACATTTCATTTCTTCGAGTGGGAATCGAACCCACAACCCGTCGCGTCTACAATGGCACGCTTGTGCCTTAACGCCGACCTCAC